>JAVKLF010000064.1:4251088-4268828 GCA_034783495.1 Millerichthys robustus | reverse complement strand
ACCCCTCAGTGATTTAAGGACAAAAAAAGTTTGATTAAACCTCTATGAGCTATCAGCTCATTAAAGTTTCTGATGATATAAAACTGTGGTGGAATTCTTCAGTATTGATGAAGCACATTGCAGTGCAGACACGGCAAAGAAGATGGTTTGAGGACAATTTTCTGTCACCTAATGCAAACAAAATTTTAAAAAGCTGATTAAGAGCTTTAGAAAAAAGATGAATAACACCGCCACTCCTTCCCCCTGCACATCAGTTACTCTCCTGTGGCCGGCAGCATAACATTTTTTGACATCTACATCAAAAGCTCAGCAGGGGATACACTTCCTGAGGAAGCTGAAATGACTGAAAACTCCAGCCTCACCACCACTTGAGAGCATCCTGACAATCTGAATCAAATCTGAACTGTGACTGACAGGAGGACTCTGCAACTTCAGGTGGGAATAACCGAGAGAGTCATCAAGGTCTCTCTCCCCTCCTTGAAGACCATGTTCAAGGAGATTTGTAATAGGACAGCAGTCCTTATTGTAGGAAACCCTTCTTACCCAGCCTATTAGCTGTTTAACCTTCTGCCATCTGGAAGAAGATACCTCTTATTTGATTCAAGACCAACCAGAATGTGTTGCAGCTTCCTTCCTACAGGATGGTTTCATTTTTATTTTGGTTTTTTTTTGTCTTATTCCTTATCTGCTCTTACTGTTTATTTGTAAATGTATTGTGTTCATTTTCCTGACTTTGAGAAACAATAACCATCATGTAGTTTTATACTGTTTGCATAATTATTTCTGCTAGAAGCATCTGAATTCTTGAGCCTTTATAATTGTTAGCCCACTCAGTAAAATGTATGTCAACTTACTTTTACTGTAATTACCTTTCGATAACAAAACCAAACGTTTCATTTCAGCAGCTACATACAGTATGTAACTGATGTGCTCATCAGCATTTACCAACATTGTCTTGTCTGTTTTGTAGTTTGTTAAAACTCTTTAAAACCATTTGTCTTTCTGTATTATGAAGCTTAGGGGTAAATTCAAACTAGAAGACTCTTATCAGTCTCACCGGGATCACCTGCGCCATGATGCAGCCAATCAGCACCGGAACCACATGCTTTCCAAGCCAATCATCGCACCGGATGCCTCTCATGAATCCTTTCATCTGAACTCCATCTGCATGCCAGCTGAACTTTCACCCTCCTCCACCTCATCTCCTCCTTCGCTCCCAGTCGGTCGTGGCAGATGGCTGGAGGTTTCTTCCTGTTAAAGGGGAGTTTTTCCTCTCCACTGTCACTACATGCATGCTCGGTATGTAATATATTGAATAATGAATTGGGCTTACTGTACTGTTTGATAACTAGAGCCAATTGGAATAGTAGTATGACTTTCTTTAATTATTTCTTTCCTTGTAAAGTGCCACAAGGCGACATCTGTTGTAAATTGGTGCTACACAAACAAACTAAACTGAATTGAATTCAATTAGCTCCCAAGCTCCTCCAGTCTCATTCCTCATTAGGCCTATTCCACCACCAGTTTCTGGGCCCCAGGGGGAAGACTATTCTAATACTCACCCTAGACTACTCATCTGAACTCATGTCAATCCACAGCGTACAAGTCTTCTGCCGGGGTACGAGCGCCAAAGAACTCTTTTCATTCATGTCAATAAGCCTTTCTAACTGCATTATTTTTGTGTGAGTCTTTCCAGGTTGAATTTGCTTTAACTGGATTATTCACACAAATAATGCTGTGCACCCTATCTCAGAAATCACTAATAAATAAAAGCAAAAGCAGCAAAACAGCAGTCAGGTAACAAACCAAAATTAACCTTTACAAAAGTGAGAATACTTTATCCACCCTGCAGAGTTTCCATGCAGAAACAGAAATAGAGCAATCAGGTTATGAACACGCTGAATCTTTCTCATTTTCACTCTGAAAATACTGGCAAACTTTGAAGAAATGTGAAATGGCTGATGTGTTGCAGTTCTGCAAAGAACAAAATGGTCTCTTCAGAAAAGCAGGACAGCAATCTTTTTCCACACACACTACTCTGACACTGTTGGCAACATGCTGTGGAAGGTAATGGATGTCTTTTCATTGCTGTCTTTGTGCTAATTGAAACAAAATCTGTGGGTAAATAGGTCCATTTGGTCAGACCAGCCTTTAATCTCCAGTTGATGCAAGGGCAAGTATATGGCAGACAGTGACACAAAATAGTCTGTGACTCATGGAAGAATTTAGGCTATTGCAGTCGCAGACAATTAGGATACTCTTTGAAAGCAACTTTTAATAACTTAAAACGCGTTTTATGTCTATTTATAGCTTCTGTTCCCAGTTGATTGCCAACACAGATAAAGAAAAATCCCACAGAAAAATTTTAATCTGGTTTGTCTTTAAGTAGAAGCTAGAAACAGACATTTGTTCATGTTTGGCGAGCACAAATAGCCAAACAAATTCAAGAGTTTCACATTTTTATGCTTTTATTGGCATCTGGGACACTCAGTATGAGCAAAATGTATGAGGTCCTCCCTTTTCTTTTGGAAATAAATCTGGACATGTCCCACAGATAAAACTATTTTCAAGATTTTGGTGTAATTTTGACATGCTGCATTGATGGCTGGGCTGTCTGAAAAATACCCTAAAATTAGACATAAACTAAAAAGGAAAAGAGAAACAAAAAAAAAAATAGAAAACTGCATGGAAATGTGTCCAGAATTTGACAAAAGATAAATATCCTCTAAAATAAAAGAAACTCAAAGACAACAAAATGGCTCAAATCTGAAGATGTGCCACCATGAGGAGAAAGAAGATGATGCAGAACCTCAGTGAAAGATACACAGTGGGAAATGCAACATAACAGAAATCTTGTCTGCTTGATTTGTTGTTTTCTGTCATTTTGTGTGCCTTGTTCTTTACAGGAGGGAAAGATTTAAATATTTGCACACGGGAAGGATGTTGTTTCATGACCAGCAGTGGGAGTTGTAGCAGTTTGTCTTCTACTTTAGCTCTTTGTATGCGCCTGGGCAACTGGAAGCATAATGGTCTGAACATCAGATAGACTTTTTGCATTGAAATATTAAGCCATTCTTTGAGCTTTTCTATTTGACCACTGAATAACATTAATTTTTTTTCACTTTTAGTGTCTTGCAAAAAGCCCTGTCAGTTAATTCTTACTTTCACTGTATAAACCCTTTATTGAATGAAAAACTCCTTAAAGCTTGTCTTCACTACCAAAAATATGTGATTTGTTCAGTATAAGATGTCTAAAGTGTGTATGTGTAATGTGTATTTGTTCTAAAATGTACAAAATGTGCAGTAAACAACTTGGAAGTTTCCCAGTAAAATAAAATAAAATAAAAATCTGGAATCGTTTTATGGACTGACAGGCCCATTAACCAGACACAAACTCGTGTTTCTCCTGATTTAACGTGCATCAGTTCAGCTTTGCAAATTGCACAAATTATTTTGAAAGGCGCAGCCATCTCAGAAGCACCATCATAAACAACAGCTGAAGTGTTTTTGTTTAATGTCTGTATAACACTGATATATGTCACATCAGAAACATTAGCGTATCAAAAGCAGAGCTTCATCTTCGACATAAGTGTCTAGACAGCGGTGTTGTTTTGGGCAAAGGCAAAAAAAAACAGAAGGCATCAATGTTTCAATTAATTATTCACATAATGTCACTGCTGAATAAATATTACAGGCAAACCCGACCTGATAGAGGAGAGAGGAGCATCCTGGCACATAAACAGAGTACAGTTATGGCCCTAAGCAAAAACCCTTGATTAAGCTGTTTTAGTCCTTCACTCACTGGTTTATAATGTATCAGTTAGATCAAATGCCTCCTTCTGCTCTGATCTTCCTAAACAAAATCAAAAGACTGGAGGGATGAAGGAGATGTGGATGTTGCAAGAATACAGAGGTTGGACAATTAAAGAATAAAAACAACAGTAGTGATTTGATGACTCAACTCCCATGTTAAATGGTTTTATAATTAGTGTAGAACATAAAGACTGCCTTGCTGGTAGAAAAAAAACATGTGCATCTGCAAAGCCACCAAAAAAATCATATATATATAGCCTATATATATATATATATATATATATATATATATATATATATACTGTATATACAGTATATATAAGTAGTAGAAAAATTTCTCATAATCATAGATAATTTTCATGTAACACAAATGAAAGCAAAAATCCCTGAATTTCCCCCCAAAAAATTTTTTAATAAATTGATTCAGAATAAAACACTCATACAGTCAGCTCAGGTCATATATACTTGATTTTATGAGCAAAGTCAAAATTTGTCTCCGACCCAGTTTTTGTCCTTGTCCCTGCTGTTGACCCTTATGGCCTAAGTGGATTTTTGGATCAGAATGAGCTCATTGCTTCCTGACAGATGGTCAAGTTTCTCGACTATGAGGAGGATGACTGCGGTTGTAGAGCCAAATAGCTCCAATGCAGATTTCTCATGGCTTATCTTTCACTGAGTACCCAGAAAATGTTTTGTGTTTACGATAGGAAGTCTATGGTACCATAATGCTTAGACTAAGTTGTTCTACCAATTCTTTTAGTGTTACATTGAAGAAATCTGACAAAACACAGGAAACCAATAATCATGTAACATCTCCCTCCCTGATGCTTGATGTGGCTCAGTGAGCAAAATGTATGTAATTTGTGAGATTCTTGTAATCACAGCAGAACAAACTTGGTGTGTTTGTCTGAGATACAAATTCAAAATTCTTCTGAGGAATGATTCAACTTGCTCGAATAAACAGTGGGAGATAATCAAACCCCTCATAGAGAACCAATGAAAACATCCCTTGAGTCATTTCAAAATGAGCCCCACCAGGTTATTAATAGTTTTGGGGACAACAGCGATGAAAGAGACAGAAGGTTAACAGCTATCGGCCCAGCTGGACTCTTGGGATCCAATATGACCAATTTCTGTGTTTAATAGTGTCTACCTAAATAGTTGGCGTCAAAACAGTGCCAGGATTGTTTTCAGGGTAATAAAACTGGAAGGAGATGTTACTTTTTTCCAGATTTTATTACACCATTGTTGTATATAGTGTACATTTCTGAATCTCAGTGTTGTGGGTGGATGGGCAGTTTCTCTCATACTGTAGCACATAATCATTACTTGAATGCAGACTGATGGGAGTGTGTTTGTGTTTTTCTGTGTGCGCATGGGCTTGTTTACGTCGTGTTCCCTCATTTATCAGTGGTATGCCCTTCTCTGATGACCACCGAAGCTCCATTAGTACCCACTGTCCTGATTGATGTTGCACAGTACTGTGATGGAAGGCTAGGAGAGTTGTTGTGAACCAGCAACATGCTTATTACAACAACAGTTCATGCCGTAGAAAAGGGAAATTGCTATGCTGATGTCCCGAGGCTCAGATTTGAATCAGTGGTGAGCTCAGGAAATGTCAAAAACTTATCTTTTTTTTTCTTCTAAATTTTGCTTGCAGATGTGTTGTATCCTTGTGTGATATATTTTTGAAAAACATGGTTGTTGATGTAATGGCTGGGTGACTGTATAGAATCTGAATTAGTTTTCCATGCTGAGCCTAACCCTTTTCCCCCGAATTTTTCTCATTGTTTGAGGACTCTTTCTTTTTCTGTGCTATCAAAATCGCCCGTCTAGAGAGTTAATGCCGTGATTATACTGTATGTTGCCATGTTTTAATGTGGTCTTTGAATTCATGTCTGCATTTATTAGGAAAAGGCAATATTGCCACGAGCACCACGGCCAGCTGCCAAGACATCCGTGCCGTGGGACAAAGAGGAAGCTTTCTGGCTCTGTTGTCTGCTGATGAGAACACAGTCTCTTTGATTTCCCATTTGAAGCAGAGATGTTAAGCTTGTAGCCCACCAGCCTGTCACCAAGCAGAATCATTCAAGTTTGGATTTATTTGTGGCAGCTTTTTTTCTTTTATTCCTTTTCATTGTTATTATGAAGGTCATTATGACTCAGAAATTAGACTGAAAATAGTTAATACTTTTCTCTGTTTGAAGAAGTTTGAGTAAAGACCGTGTGCCTGAAGTGGAGGTTGTTGATGCTGATTAGGATGATGTTTGAGATTATTTGTCTGTACAGAGATGCAGGCAATATGAGAGAAAGTGGATGTCACGCAGGAACGGCTGAGTCAGATTCAAACTGACATCCTTAACCAGCTGAGCTTCCCACACACAAACAGTTCAGTTTTGTTGTTGAATTCATGCTGTTTGGCAGATGGCATCCACTTTTTTTTCCTAATTTTCTTCCTGCCATTGCCTTATATACAATGACACGTGACAAAGTTGCTATGCTGCATTTGAAAGCACAATTTTAGTATTCCAATGCTGCACCATATTACACCCATTTCTTCACATTAACCTTTCCTGAGCTCTTTTTCTTACTGTTGTGCTCATATGGGCACAGACTATGATTAATATGCCTTTGGTCTTGTGTGATAAAATCTTGCCAATCTCCCTCCACGCCTGCTTACAACTCCTGCCACCTTATTATTTTCGAAAGGTTGCATTGGTCACCAAGCTTAGATTATTTCATTCCCTGCTGTACATCTTATGCTCTACATATCCTTTCCTCATTCAAATGTGTTTTGTCTCCTGAAATGAAATATGGAAATGTGTCTTAGCCTATGTGTGGGGAAGGTTTCATGATATCTTGTAACCATTTCATCAACTTCCCATGAGGGCAGCTTGTGTGGAATCCCTTGGTGTCCCAGTGTTTGCTTAAACGGTCCTTTGTGGTTAAGTTGTGTCTCATGACAAATGGAAGAATTAGACCAAGCTCTTCATGTATTGTATGCTAATGAGTAAAAATAAAATGTCCTTTTTGTTGTTTTTCTCTACTTTATGTATTGTTTTGTTGATTTTTGAAGTACATGTTTGTATGGATTTTTGTAAGAAACCAGTCTAAAAAATTCTTGTAAAGCTCAATCAAAATCGTCTCCAGAAGAGTCTTGCAACAGTAAATGCTCATCCTTCCTTGAGGAAATGTGTATTGCTTGTCAAATTTCATGACAAAATTTTAGATTATGACCAAGTTATTATGAAAAATGATAGTTTTAGCTATTTTGATCAAACCTTAAAAAGTAATGTTTGGTGCATTGCCATGTGATCTCAAAAGGATGTGTTGTGAATGACTCTCAGTTACTAACTTATCAAACATTTAATTAAATATCTATTTTTTTTTAAATATTGTATTGAAGCCACTTTTGTGTTGTCAAATGCTGATTAGCTGTGACAGTTATCTTGAATTGGTTTGACTCTAACAGTTAATCAATTTTAGATGTATATCCAATGAGTATTTTCTGCAAGTTTCATTGAAATCCATCTTTTAATCCATGATATATTTTGTTACCACTGCAGACAATTGAACACACACAGACTTGAGCAAAAACACTGTTGCCTTTGCCTTTGGCAGTGAGCGATAACTACGTTTTTTGATGCCAATGAGGGAAGAAAGTACAGCAGCAGTTATCAATGAAAGTCTGTCTTTTCTCCTCTTTGCTCCTTAACTCAAATAACAGATTTCATTACCCTCATAACTATAGAAGGAGGCTGAGCTCATTAGGACCATGATCCAATTTGAGCTCCATGAATTGGCAGGGCAATGATATAACAATATCGCCCTTGGTGTGGAGAAGGTAGAAATGTTAACAAAATTTCAGCATGGGAGGGGGGACAAGATCTCCAGCTGGGAGGCAGAACTGAGTAGAAAAGCAAGGTTATAGTACTCAGTGCTCAGATTTACAAAAACAAGGTTAATAAGCTGGTGCAGATTTATTTGTAAAACTTATCTTACAAAGATAAATATATCTAAATAACTCACTGAATACTAAAATGGAAAAAAGATGCAATGTATATCTGTAAACTACATGAGAAATTTGAAATTTTTATTATTATAAGACATATATACTGTACTGTATACTGTATACTCTCACAATGAGAAAACCCACCAGAATAAGAAATGTACCTAACATAACCAACCCTCTGTGGTGTGTATATATAATATACCTTGATGTGGATAAGGTGTGTTTTAAAGCTGATTAGGTTTCATAATTCTCTGAAAGCCCACAAACATTATGTGACTCATGGCATTTGGCATATTTCCCCTTTTTATTAAACCTGCCAGACACAATAGCTGTCAAGTGTCCCCATCTACACCAACACATCAGTGGATGTGTCATGAAGTCAATATTCATGCCTACTAAATAGCATTAAAACATCTGACATTGTTAATAAAGAATAGAAATTTATTACCCATTCATAATTTCAGCTAATATTACAAGCTCCTATATTATAATCTAGTGTGGTAGTAGCTCAGACTGAGCTTCAATTAAGACCCAGGGCACTTTCTGATCATGCAAGATTTTGGTTTAAAACTTTACCAATAATTATTGAAATCATCTCTGACTGTCTGTTAGCAAAATATCTGGTGAACCATGAATTATTGAAACCTTCAGAAAACAAAAACTGACTGCATTTACAACTGATTACCCATTGGAGTCAAATCAAATCAAGATGGCTGCCACAACAAATTGACCTTAATAAATAAAAAACGATTGTATTCAGTAAATTTGACTAAAAATGAGATACAGTTTGGTGTGATAGTAGCTGAGAGTCATTCACAGTTATGTCATGCAGATATTGAATAAGATTTTGCAAAATGTTTTTAAGGTTTAATGTCTAAATTCCATCATTTCTCAACAGAATCTGATCTGATCTGAATCAGATCTTAGTTACTGTCGCAGTCAACAATCTGCATTCCTCCAGGGAATATTATAGACCCTTAATTTATTTTATGCATTTCCACAATAAACCTAAATAATTGAATTCAGACATCCCAGTACAATTGACTGCTAATGAAGTGTTATTTAGTTGGACTTTTTTCAGCAATTTCACATTTATTTGTGTATTTATTTGCTAATAGGTGGTTAAATTGCTCTGAATGCATATCTTTCTGGAACACATTGCAACACTGCCCAGTACCCACATCGTTGAACAAAGACAGGCTTTAGGAGGGGACAGAATTAAAATTCAAAGACAAGGCAGTTCATTCTAGTTTCACAGACCTCTGTGCGAAAAACACTTGACTGATTTTAATCACATTCTTATTTATTTCAGCTTGGAGCTCAGAATAACTATTTCAAAGCCAGTGGTGATTTTGATTGCTTTCAAAGTGTAACAGCACCATCTAGCAGGTTTGTGCAGGTACCACTGAGGCATACCAAACCTATTAAATTGTACCCTCGTTGCTTTGCCTTCACAGGACTGCTCAAACAGCAAATTTGCAGAGTATGGTTTTACTGAGAGTACTTTATCTTTCTTGTTTGTTCTACACTCCATTCACTCATAGGAATTATGTACATGTGTAGGCATTTTTCAGAGCTATAAGAAAAATAAATAAGGAGAGTGAGTCCTAGAATATGATTGGCGTCGGGCGAATAAAAGAAAAATCTCTGTTTGAAAGCGACTGCATTATGCTTCTTGGAAAGAGAAACTAGACTATAAACAAAATTTGCATTAAAAAAGCTTGTGTTCTTTTCAGAGACGACCTTACTTATCAGTCATATTGCAGAAACTCCTATACAAGTCTGTTATGAATTGTATGAAATCCAAAATAGAATTAAGTCTCACATATTGATAAGATGTTAGGTTTAAAATAGAAAAACAGTTGAAGAAAGCATAATTTTTAAAGAATTATTAGCTCTGAGAAATTAATTGTAATTAAATATATAAAGTTTTTATTACTTCTTTTGAAATCCATCCATTTACTGTGAGTACAGGTTGTGGAAGCAAAGGTTTAGTAGTTAAACCCAGACATCCTCCCTCCTCTCCAGTGACATTCACCAGTGATCCCAAAGCATTCTCAGACCATAAACGATCCATTATCTCTCAAGCAAGTTTTGGCTTTGCATTGCGGGCTCCTTCCTGTCGGACCTGTCTGGGAAACCTCCCGATGGAGGTGCAGCATCGTAATCAGATGCCCAAACCACTTCAGTTGAATCCCTTTGATGTGGAGGAGCAGTGGCTCTACTCCAACCTCTTCACTTTATTTCCAAAGTTAAGTCCAGCCACTATTAATCACTGTTAACTCAGGATCTTCTTTACCCTGCCAATTTAAAGCAATACTTTAACTACTGGTGTAGGCCCCAATCAATGTCCTTCTTCATCGTACCATCACTTATTAACCAGACTTGCAAATACTTCACATGAGGGAGGGACTCATAACAATCCAGAAGAAGCAGGGCGTGAGACTATTCAGCTCCTCCAAGAGGATTCTGAGGTGTTCTCAGACCAGAGAAAATATACTGTATAATCCCTCTAGCGAGTTCTAGGTCTGCCCCAGGGTCTATTCCCAGTGGAATATGCCTGGAAAACATCCAGAGGGAGGAATCCAGGAGACATCCTAACCTATTCTGAACCACCTCAGCTGACCCATTTCAAGTAGTAGGCTCCATTCTATTATTACTCATGAACAAAAGTCCCAGTTATAAAACTCCCACCCAAACCAGAGAAAATACATTTTCTCTGTAACATCCCTTTTCCTAAGATTTTTGTTCCTATATAGAACAAATATTTAAAATAAAAATTTACATCTCTTGTTTTTATTAGTGCGACTCACAGCTTGTTGTAAAGTTTGTGTGTGTGAGAGACCATCATTAAAAATGTATACCCTTTCTCCAAACACTGTCCTGACAAGCCTCTCATGCTCATTGGATTTCAGTCATTAAAATTTAGCAAAGAGAGCAAAGCTTGGCCTGTAGGTAGGCATCAGGTTCCCCAGTTAGGCTGTGGATAAATTTTTCAAAGTCCTATTACCTCGAGACTGTGCACTGTGACATTACAGTTGTGTGTCTCTGCAAGAACTGTAGCTGAGGTTAAGAAAAGCTGAATTCACAATAACAATATGAGTCCCAGGGTAGCCATAATCATTCATTTACTACTGCTTGTTGACAAGGCTTATACTAAAAAAGGTGAGTTGTCATTTTTTATCTCAATGGAATTCTGCTTGAGAATAATAGGAGTGTTTTATTTTGTGGAGACTGTATACAGATAATGTTGCACCTCAATTGTTCAGTGTCAGTTTGTATTACACTTTCATGGATCGTATCAGCTAGGAAAACAGGAAACATAAGTCATGAATTAAGCATTATTCTTCATTCGTATCTTTTGCTCTGAAATTAAATCCAACTTTTCCTCTCTTTTTAAAATAATATTGAGGTGTCAAATGTGGAGGAATCCTCTCAAGCCCATCTGGTAATTTCTCCAGTCCGAACTTTCCTGGACTGTACCCTTACAACGTTCACTGTTCCTGGCTGATTGTGGTACCAGAGGGCTCCTCTGTCCTCCTCACCTTTCATCACATTGAGCTGGAGTACCACGCCAGCTGTGCTTATGACTATATCAAAATATACAACGGCATATCTGAGGATGAGGGCAACCTCCTTGGGACATTTTGTGGTGACACCTCCCCACCTCAGTTCACTTCCTCCTGGAATGTCATGTCCATTATGTTCCACTCAGACCGTCATGTGGCCCACAAGGGCTTCAGTGCTGGCTACAGAAAAGGTAACTTGATATATTAATGAAACATGACAGTGGTAGCTTGTAAAATCTTTGCGAACTGTCCAAAATTTCAGTTAATTTTGAACAGCTCTCATATTTTGGTTCTGACCTCAAGTGAGCCAAAATCTAAAACCTGGATATTCTGAGGTTCTGTGAACTACATTTTAAATGTTTAAATGTGTTATGGTCGCTTTTATTAATGTGGTCAATTTTATTAATTTATTTCAGGAAGAGTTTGCCAAATTCCAACTGTATTTGTTTTTGTTAATAATAACTACAATTATAATCCCCATTTTTAAGGTTATAGAATAATTATCAGAGTTATTTTGATATTAGCATCTTGAGGATACATTCCAGAGAACCTTGTAAAAAAACTGGTCTTAGTGCACACCTGTCAACTAAAACTCCTCAAAAAGCTTGACAATTCTTAAAACTCAATGGTAAAAATGAAAGTGTTTTTTTTAGTTGAACGAGATGGAAGTAACATTGTTTTGAAACCAGGATATGGTTTGTATTTTGTGTAGCAATGCATACCAACTTCATGTGAATTTTTCACAACCATGTGAGAATTTCCTCAGTGTGGGATAAAAAATGTTTTATTTTTATTCACAAGTAAGCATGCCAATGGGAATATGATGGTTTGGTCTTTTTTTTATCTCCACTGGTAGACTTTTCCTCATGAACGTTAAACAGCATTGTGAACTGGGATGATGTAGGATTCTAGCTCAAATAGACTAGTAACCTTGACCTTGTACAGCAGTCAAATGAGACAACCCTGTCCCCACTTCCCCAAAACAAAAAATGCATCCAAGGGCCTTGAACAGAAATAATAAACAAGAAGTCATGCCATTATTTTGGATTGGCATGGCCAATGTTGAAAATGGATTTGGAGCTAGAATAAATGATAGGAGGTCTGGACTAGGCTATGGAGATTTTTGCAGATAAAATAAGAGTTGTTCAAAATCCCAATGAAGAGATGAGAAGCAATCAATTATACTGATTACTGTAACTAATTTTGGAATTAATAACTAAAAAATAATTTGGCTATTTCTTGATTCTTTTATAAAAACATGTTGTTTTTTTACTACTTGTGACTCCTGTTTAACAAAAAACAGTCTTCTGTCCTCTTTAGATGTGTGTGGTGGTGTTCTGACTGGACTATCAGGTGTAATATCCAGCCCAGGCTACCCGCAGGAGTACAGCAATAATGCAGACTGCTCCTGGACAATCCATGTGTCCAACACGAGTGCTGTCAGCTTGGTCTTCTTAGACTTCCAACTGGAAAACAATGAGGGATGTAATTTTGACTTTATTGCCCTGTTCGATGGCCCAACAGTCAGCCATCGCCATCTTGGCAGATACTGTGGGACAGATAAACCCCCTAATATAGTTACAACTTCCAGTCAACTTCTGGTGGTCTTCAAGTCTGACTTCAATATTGGAGGAAGAGGATTCAGGGCTTATTATTACTCAGGTGAGAAAAATAAGAGGATATGTTTGCTCCAACATTAACTGTAATTTCCTTGACTGTTTGTGTTTTAGTACAACTGAAAGAATGTAAAAATCACTTCCATATGTTGCTAGTGCTACCAGATTTGAACTAGTTTGTGATCACAAAAAGGAGACCTAGGCAGGCAGTGGAAGTATACAGTGTATCACAAAGAAGAAAAAACAAAACTTGGCTTTATTAACAGAACAATTAAATCTCTTATTTGGCTGATGCTAGAAGAAAAAGTCTAATTTATTATATTATTTATTGTACAATGCACCGAATAACTTTAACAAATCACATTCTGGGTGGATGTGGCTGAGTGGTTAGAGCAGTTGTCCTCCAATGACAGAGTTCAATTCTACCACCAGTTAGTCACAAGTGTCCCTGGGCAAGACACTGAACCCCACTGCCTCTGATGTGTGTCCCATCAGTGTATGAATGTGATTTAAGTACTGATTAGCCTCCAAAGAATGCTCTATCCAGATTAGCTTTATAAAGAGACTGTGTGAATGGGTAAATGAGGCACAGATAAAGTGTAAAGTGCTTTAAGTATCCTGGTTGGAAAGAAAGGTGCTATATAGGTACAGTCCATTTATTATTTGCATCTAAAACCAAAAGCATACAACAAAGTAATTTGTTGACTTGCAAGACACATTTCATTAGCTTTGGATATGATGCAAAACTCAGTTTCCACAGAAACAGTGCACACAAACACAAATGTCAAAGTGGATGAGTTGTTGAGCCAAAACCAGACTCGAAAACAATTGAATGTGTGCATCCTAACTTTAAGGCAGCTGCTCACAGATGGTTCTCATCTGACTTTGTTTACTTTATACCATGAAGAATCCTGAAGAAAATCCAGCAGTACAGAATGCCATGCCTGAATGTTTAAATACCTTTTTTTTAGTTCGACAATGTTTAAAACATTTTCAAAAGTCAGCAGTACATTTTGTAGATTACAGATTAGCCCAAAAACTGGATGCACATGAAAACTGTCACTATAGTAATGTTGGAAATTTTATATGCACGGCTCTGTTCAGAGACACATGAACAAATGAAATACTTGATTAGGTGAATGCCAGCAAGTCCTGTCAGCTGTAAGTGGCAACTTCAGCAGCCCTCATTTTCCCAACATCTACCCAAACAACATCAACTGCCACTGGAGCATCAACCTGAAAGCTGGATACCGCATCAAACTCTTCTTCCCCATCATGGACTTGGAGGACCGCAACAGCTTGTCAGATAAATGTGACTATGACTCTGTGGCAGTTTATGACGGGGACAGCCAGACGGATGCCTTGCTGGGACACTGGTGTGGCAGGGAGCGGCCTCCTTCTCTCATCTCAATGGGAAACAAGCTGCTGGTGGTACTCAGCACAGACAGAAATGAAGCTCATAGAGGTTTCACGGCCTCTTATCTTGGAGGTAAATGTATTTATATCCTGATGCATCTCAAGTACTCAGGCAGTAAAAGTCCAAAAATGTTGACAAATGTATTTGTACTTGATCCATTTGACTTGTACTATTTAAACAAGAGCTAATTGACTATTATTTCTACTTATTCTGTGGAGACTGCAGGTTTAGGACAGTACTGCACAGTGTTTGCAGTCTCAATCCCATTTAAATTTGCTTTTGCCAAAAGTAAATACTTAATGTTTGTCTAGGCAAACAGCTCTTCTACGCCATTTCTTCTGCTGGTCTTGTAATGATGGAGCTGTCTGTTTTCCCAGTGGTGCCTGTGAACGTTAGCTGCACAAGATCAGAGTTTACCATTCTGATACCTCAGCAGTCCTTACCTCAGCTAGACAAGGACAGCATCTACCTGGGAAACCCGACCTGCACAGCCCAGTTAACATCAACCTCCTATAAAATACTTGCTCAGTTCGTCAACTGTGGTACAGCAAGCCAGGTAGCCAGCTCCCTCACACATTTGTTGTTATTCCAGTTCTTCGTCTTAACCACGTTCATATTCATTTCTTGTAGAATCACCGAAACATCACCATGCTTGTAAACAAGCTTTACATCGATTTCTCTGACGGGAAGCAGCAAAACGTGCAGGAATACAAGGTGCAATGTGATGCCTTGAGGAAGATAGCCTCAGTGTCGATCATTTCTGCAGAGGAGCGTCGCCTGGAGGAGCAGGCCCAGCAGACAGACAACGACAACAGTAGCTTTACAGCTGACCCAGAAACTAAGCCTCATGACTTGAGTGATATTGTCTTCATCAGCATCTGTGTTCTGGCTGTCATTCTCATGGTGATAGCTATTGTCTGGCTAGTGCTTCTTTAGTAACCAAAGTTTCCATCAGTTTCGTTGCATATAATTAATTTTTGCCACATTAAACTATTAATTGCTGTGTATAAAACTATGAAATTGTGCTATAATTAATCATTTAAAAGTTATATGAACTTTTTTAACTGTCATTTTGATGTAATACTAACTTATATCAAATGTGCCATCATTTCCACTAAAAAGACATCTGAAAAATTAAATATTTTATTTATAATTGAGGTTGACCCCATTGTTACATAAAGCACTAGCAAGCTTAAGATGACTGCTACAAATACAGTTAAAACTCACCATGATCTTAATAACAAGGTGAAAGTTAACTTCAGATATTTTGCAACAAGGCTTATTGGTAATAAAAAATTAATTTTAAACCATTACAATCTTTTTTATTTTTTAAAGAGAGTGGACTTTATCAATTAAGTTCTCACACACACACAATAGTTTCAAATCGAAATGATTCTAGAAAAACAGATTTTCTTATCACCACTGTTCTTTATTTAAAATAAGATAAAATATGTAGTATAAAAGTGTAAGGCTGCTGATGTGCCACATTTAAAATGTTTTGTCTCTTTTAAAACACCAAAGTGATATTAAAATAAAATAAACAGAAATAAAACAAAAAAGTGAATGCATCAAAAACTGCAGTCTGAGGGCTCAGCCTGTTTTGTTTGCTTCACTTATTTTTTGTATTTAGAAACCAGTTCAGAGACTGATACTTTACTGTCCTTCATTTGATTCCTGATGTCAGGGTTGTGTTTGAAGGCAAACACCAACGCTCTAACAGTCCGTCTGTATGAACTGCTAACTAACCGGCAGCTCTGGTGAAAAACTTCTCTCTCGGTGTTGTCAACCAGACCAGAATCGTCCTTTGTAGAATGTAAACGCACATAAAAACAGTGTTAGTACAACATGAAGACGTCTCATGTTTCTAGAAACATTACCAAGAATATCTTTTTACCTTGATCTGCAGTGCATTAGACAGCAGTCTTCGTGCGTTGCTCCTGAGTGCTTCAGACTGCTTGTCAGAGCGTACTTCAATAGATGGTTTGTTGGAATTCTCCTCAATAAAGGTCCTCCAATCAGTGTAAACTTTGGCTGCCACTGAGCTCACCTCGGGGTCCAGATGTTTTCGCAATTTGTTCACAGTGAAACCTGAAACAATAAGTGTTTTAAATACATGATTAAGTAAATGTAATATTATAAGTATCTTCTTAGTCTGCTCTTCTTCGGCTTGTCATTAAAGTTTGATTGTTGTTTGCACTTCTACAGTTATGATGAATGGATGGATGATGTGTGTTTGCTTTTTGTATTATTTTAAATATGGTAATAAAAACAGCACAAGATGGTCAGAGGATGCATCTATGTCAACTGTTATGTGGTTTCACCAAATGAATCACAGCAGGTGACTTGCCTATTTTGGTGGACTTCAGCACCTCTCTGGATGGGATCTTTTTGCTCAGCTCTGTCAGGGCACTCAGGAGGTTGTCTTTGCTTTGTTTTGGCAGTTCCAGCATCGATTTGTAGCGCAAGATGTCCTCAATCACAACCACCCTCTTAAAGAAACACAAAAATAGTCACTCTGTTCTACTCACACACTGCTCAATAAAAAAAACTTACCCGAAGGGATTCAATTGTAGTTTGTTTGTAAATCTTTTCGTCGCTTTGTGATTGTTTGAGCGTTTCACCCTTGGGTAGATGCACTATAAATTTGTCCATCTTCAAACATTAAAGTCAAACTGCTTTGGTCAGTCTTTTCAAGTAGATGCTAACTGCTAACCTCTGCTGGTAGATACCTGGTTTAACATCACCTCGCCAGCTTCACAATAAAAAGCACACACGGTGTTACGCTTAAAAGCCGTGAAGCTAATGGATGCCCACCGGTGTTACACTAAAATGTGTGACCCATCAAAATCTGTGACCGCGGGGGGCGATAGTGTGCATTTCTCTGCATATACGTCTTGAAGAAGAGCATGAAAAAGACAATTTACGTAAAAGGCGTAAGCAAGAATAAAGCCAAGATTGTCAACTTCGTGGCTTCTCTAAACATTTCATTACTATCACACTGACTGCGAAAATGTAATTTGGATTTGTGTGCTATCATTTGAATATGTAGACTTAGACTGACTTTATTGTCATTTTGCATACACAGGGTGCATACAGAACGAAATTTCGTCGCATGCGGCTCGGGACAATGATGATGTTACACGTTATGAGGTTACTGCAGAATTAAAAATGCAATACAATATACAATGTAAATATAAATATAAAATATAAAGTGCAGTAATGGCAGTAAAAGATAGAAGTTATTTAGCTCTGTACATGTGCAAGGTATGAAGTGGAGACCAGTTTTTGAGTGCAGTCCAGTTAAGAGTTCAGC
>JAVKLF010000064.1:4224003-4240717 GCA_034783495.1 Millerichthys robustus | reverse complement strand
TTTCTGCTTTCATTGAAGCTTCTTGGTGGCCAAAAGAAAAGTGCCCCTTTCTGGACATTTGAATACTATCAGACATTCTTTGACATTGAAACACATCATGTAAGACCATTTTAAAATTACAGTTACAATTTGTATAGTAAAAAATAATGCTTCAGAACAATTGGAGCTGATTTAGCTACAATTATATTTGTTTCTTACACTTTCTTCAGGTAAAAGAGAGGATCATTGGATCTATGTTGCCATGGCCAGGAAAGAACTTCATTCAAGTTCACCTTCGTAAAAATCCAGATCTTTATGGTTAGTTTTTATGTAGTTTATATAGTACAAATTATATAGCTGTTATCGTCCTATACAGAGCAATAATTTTTGTAATTTTAATAAAATTGGTTGTGTGGCTGTCTTCAATCAGACCATCAGATTCAAGGAGTATTTTCTGTCTTTTCAGGACCATTTTGGATTTGTACAACTCTTGTGTTTGCCACTGCCATCTGTGGAAACATATCAAATTTCCTCCGGTACTATGGCAGTCCAAACTATAAATATACCCCAGAGTTTGGAAAAGGTAAGTTCTGCTCACACAAGACCATGTAGAATTTAAGAGGAAAAAACATACATTTCATGTTTTGAATTTGAAACACTTGTGTTTTTCAGTGACCATAGCTGCTACAGCAATCTTCAGTTATGCCTGGCTCGTGCCTCTTGGCATTTGGGGTTTCTTGCTGTGGAGAAACAATAAAATCTTGAACCTGGTGTCATACACCTTTATGGAAATTGTTTGTGTGTACGGGTATTCTCTGTCAATTTACATACCAGCTGTGGTAAGACACTGTTATTTTAATGTCAAGTAACTAATTAAACCCCCCATTTAGCTCTGGAAAAGTTTTTAAAAGTAATTTTACTCATATGTGTTAAATATATTTTTAAACAATTTTTTTACTGTTGTGCAACTATTGTTGGAGTTTGATTATCACCATGACTTGTTTTGATGCAGCCTTTTTCCTTTAGTCATAACAATAGTTAAAATAATGCTATTACTTTTCACATTTCAATAACAGGTCCTGTGGATTCTCCCATATGAGTGGCTCAGGTGGTGCTCCATCGTGGTGGCCCTCTGCCTCTCTGGCTCAGTCCTGGTGATGACTTTCTGGCCCGCGCTCAGAGATGACAACCCCAGAGTCATCATGGCTGTTGTTTCAGTTGTCGTGTTGCTCAATGGGCTGCTGGCTGTTGGTTGTAAGGTAATTTTATTCATAAAGGATTATGAATTTACAATTTGTAACTAAACCAATATGAAAAACACATGTATGAGAAAACAAAAGTTAGTGTTGTTATTGTTTGGCATTTTGTCTGTGCTTCTTCTAATCTAGTTACTGTCTGTTCAGCTTAGTGTTGATTGACTTATTCTCATTTGCTTTCAGTGATCTTAGCATGGCTATGCTTTGACCCAGCTTGTTTGTGTTAATCACAGACTACATTTTGCTGCCATTTTATTTTTTTATGTTTCTTGCCCTATGTGCTTTCTGGGAAATGAATGTAACTGGTAGGATCAAGTTAATTTCCTCTAGAGAGACTCTTATTAATGGAAACTTTGACAGTACTTACTAACTGGTGTAACAATGGGCACCTCTTAATGAGGGTAATGTCAGGTTAGCAGGCATATCACATGTCTCTTTATGTCCATGTAATTAGTCTACAAAGTACAGTAACCCCATGTCTGAGAGGTGTCACTGTCAAAGATGAATAGTGTCAAAGTGTGCATTCATTTCTATAACAAAGAATTATCTCTTCACTTTTAACTCAGTCTGGCTATAGTCTTTATTTAGACAGTTGAATATATCTTGTTTCTTCTAGTCCCACCTGGACAGGTTATTTTGCTTATTTGCTTGTTGATTTTGTTTTTTCAGACCTATTTCTTCAGCAAACCAGAAGTGGAAGTACATGTAAACAGTTCTCTTAAAACAGAGGCTGTCAAAACTTCGTCATCAACATGAACACCTAGGATTGTTTGAAGGTAAACAGTGGCGACAATAAAGCTTTTAAAGTCATTGTAGAAAAAATATCATTTGTGTTCTTTTGGTTGAAAGCCGGAATCATAAGCAGAGAACCAGTCCACTATTCTTTAAGACTTTATTACATCTAAAAACACGATTCCTCTCCTGGAGCTGGTCTTGCTCCAGCAGCAACAATCTAATCACTCCCCCAATGTCATCTGCTCATGCTCGTTGTAAACTAAAGCCTTTAGCACGTCAGCATAATGACACCATAACAAAGAAGTACATAACGTTTAAGTAACATTCCCACATTTGCTAAACCAATGCTTGTTATGTCTATCTGAAGCTCAGTTAAAATATCTAACATCATGAAACACTGTAGTCATGAAACAACCTGTTAAATACAGAACAATGTGTTGTGTAAATGTTATTTCCCTTTATTATTTCCTAGTCTACAGTGTTGTCTTTTTTTCAGCTAAGGATCATGTTTGTGTCTTTTTGACCTACCAGAGTCACACACCTGACACCGGACTTGCTGAACATAATTTCTGTTTCCTAAAACCAGCATTAATGTTTTTGTTCAATTGCAGGTTCTCCTGTTGCCTTATTAGAGAGAATTGGGTTCCTGTGCAGATGAAGTCATGGGTCGGCTGGATTTCATCCACACTTGGACATTCCAGCTCAAGATCTTGAAAAGCCAGGGTGTAGACTTGATGCAGCAGCGTTACCGTGAAAATGAAAACTGGTTTCAAGTATGTTACCTCTAATGGGATGGGTTCTAAACAAAACTGAAGTTAATTGGGGTATAGAATTACACAATGCACGATATGTGTTGTGGTGGTGTTGTTTTCAGCTTTCTGATGCTCATGTAAAATGTTTAAAAAACAAGTTTGTGCAATAATGATAGCAACACCAATGCTATTGTGTACATGCAGTTCTTTTACAATATTTTTCTTAGTTCTCTGCAAGTACCTGTAAAGGTAATGAGTTGGCATTTTCTTATAGTTAAGTGAACCTTAACTTTTGCCAAAACCTGGTTTAAATAAATTTTCAAATGGTTTTGTAAATATTTTATACATGATTTGTTGTCATTATAACAAACTTATAATAAAGTCTGCTGAGTTTAATCTCATTTTGAAATGAGTGCTTACTGATAAGAAATAGCTAGCAGAAATAGCTGTAGCATAAATTTTATGTTAATACAATCACATATTTTCAACGTTAAGAGAAGTTTAAATATTAAATGTATGTTCCCTCCTAAAACTTAGCTTTTTACATTTATTAAGATAAGAAATGATTTGACAAAAAGTCTAAAATTTCAATGAAACAGGAAACAAGTATCAAGTATTATATCAACAGCCATTTAATGTACTTTATCCAAGTCTATTCAATTCCAGTGTCTTTTTCTTAAGCATCCTAATAATAATAACTATTTTGTGACTTGATAATAGTTTTGTTATTTTAAAGCACCTTTATGTACACTTTAAAGTTTTTGTTCTGGGCCTTAAATCATCACAGCTTTCAGCAGACAACGTAATTCTTCTACCAGTTTTTGTCTGCTTTAGTAGCTGCCAGTCCACTTCAACAGTTGGACATTTTAAATATTTAGGGAGAGATTGTAACTAATAGGTATATATTCAACATTTAAAAGAGTGTGTCTGCTTTTCAAACCAAACATGTGGCTGTAGCTCTTCCAACTCATCCATCTTAGTTGATGTGTGGTGGAGTCAACTGATATACTGTAGTCTGTCACTGTTTGGATGCACAGATTACCTGCAGTGGAAAATGTAGCCACACACAGGTTCTTAACAAGTGGTTTGCATCCTAAATAAAAGAGACTTATTAAAACTGCTTGTTATGGATACGGATTAACAAGGACAGGGTTCTTAGATTAATTAACAAATAGGGAAAAAAACGGGTTATTTGAAACGGTGTCAAAGGGATGGTGGCGCCATAATTAATGGTTATTCTAGCCTCAGCTTTGGATTACACAGGAGCTCCTTGTCTAACAAATAACCCTCAGAGGAATGTCACCTGTCTCATTCTTGGTCATGTAGGCAAGTGCGGTGGATATCTCAACACCTCATTCACGGACCTAACTTTTGTTTCCTGAAGAAATGCAATGTACATTTTGCCTTGATTTTTGATATGACATCTCCGTAGTAATGGCCACCTCAAATGGCAAGAGTGAAAAACTGTCCAAATTTGAGATGCTTAAACTTTTAGAAAATTGCCGAAAGGAAAGAGATGAAGCTTTGCAAAGGGAAAGTGTCCTCAGAGAGAAACTCAGGCAGAATGAGTCGAGGGTGCGCTCAACTGAGGCTCTGAAACAGAAACTGAAGACCCTGACAATCGACAACAAAGAGCTAAAGAAGCAAGTGAAGACTCTTCGGACTGAAATTGGACTTGAGAACAGCCCTGGTTTTAATGGCAAGACCACCAAGGATATAATCAATGATCTGCATGAGAAGGAACGGGAGTGCACCTCACTAACAGAGAAAACTGGAAGACTCAGTAAGACCATTGATGACTTGACAGCAGAGCTGTCAAATGCAGTCACATCCAAGACACTTTTAGAAGAACAAGTACAGTCATTACAGCAAAATCTGAAGGACATGACAAATAATCAGCGTCGTCTGCTGAAGCTGTGGGAAGACAAAAAGGGACAGAGTAAGCAGCTTGCTCTTCCTGCAATTGTTCAGAAAACATACACTCACAAAGTCAGTCAAACTGACATGTCTATCAGCTCAACTCAGAAACTTCCACTCAATGCCTTTGAGACCACCAAGCCTATTTCTAGGGATGGTGACAAACCAACTGTTTAGGAGAGACAACATTTTTCATCTTTCTGAAACAGCCATCCTTATGAAAGGAAGGAATGAAACTAAAGGAATTCATAATTGATTTGACTCACTGAAATTCAGCTAGTGTCACTTAACTTTCAGAAAGCAAAGTAGAGACTTCAAACATTTATTCTGATATATGTATAACTACAAGACAAAAATATTTAAAGATTATGAAGCTGTTTGGTTTTTTTTCTTTTCATCCTCAAAACTTTGTCTAGTTTAATTAGTGTTGTGTAGTAGTATTTGAATTGTCATGTTTAAACATCTGTTACGTGATGGTTACATTAGAATAATTTTGTATAATATTTCGTTCAAAAATTTGTTTTACTGTAACAATAGAACGCTGGCAACAGGCATGAATACAGACAGCTATTTTTCGGGGTCCTACAGAGGCCCTTTGAATGCATGTGGCGCGATGTGGGGAAATTGTGGGTAAATAGTTCGGTAGCCGTGGAGCTTAAGCTCATTGTACAACCAAGTAAAAAAATTTTAGACAAACAACATCATGTTTTCTACAGAGACAAGTTGTTGGTTCATCCGCAAGGTGAGTTTTTAACTTTGTGAAAGCAGTTTACAATTAACGGAACTCCTAAAATGTTATCGTACGATAAGCTAACGTGCTAATCCCAACTCTAACTTAATGCTTGAGTCTTAAGTATGAAGCGTTTTAAAAACGTTAATGTCTTTTTAAATGAGGTATTTAGATAAAGACAGCATAAACTAAAAATCAAGGAGCAAAAATAAATAAATAAAAATAAAAAATAAATTGTCAAAGCAAAATAAAGTTTCACTTGTTGCTAAAGCTTGCTAATGTGAGAAAAAAATATTTGTAAAACAAGCCTATGTGTTGTTCTCATGGTGTATTTGTGTGTGGTTCTTCAAAAACCTTGCTTTTTGTACTGTAAAAGCTTTTCATCAACTTCTAGCAATAAAGAGCTTTTAGTGCATGTAAAAAAGTATTTGCACTCGTTTCTGACTATTACAATTTTTCTACTAACATTTTGACCCGAGGTTTCCTCTCAAAGCATCTACGGTAAAAAGCATGGCATTTCATTATATCTGTCCACAAAAATCTAAAATATGCAGTTTTATGACCGGAATCATGTGACGGAAAAACAGACTGACAGTTCCGCAGTTGTGATGGTTTTGTTGCGTAGTAATGACTGCTCTATTCAGGTAATTTGCTGGCGATCTACAGCCAGCATCGCCTGGTCTGTCCTCCTGTTGCCACCCACCACTGCAGTGTTTGTGATACTCAGCAGGTTCAGTCTTTTTCATCCATTCCAGACAATATCAGGTCAGTCACATTTGGTTTGGGATTTGACTAATTATATCTATTTAAAGTGTGTACAACGCAAGCCTTTATTTTATTTTTTTCAAAACCAGAATGTTTGTCTCTGCTGATGAGTGCCAGTTCATTTTTCTCCTTCATACTGCTTGGTGGAGTGATCATCATGGCTGGTTTCCTAACCCTGGAGTATTACACAGGTGAGTAACAGGTGCTGTCAAAAATTTGTTTTGAAAGTTGTTTTTGTTATTAATGTGCTCTTTGGATACATAGAAGAAAGAGAAATGTTGAAAACTAGTAAGCTGTTTTACGATAGAACTCGCATTTTACTGTAAAATGTCATTGTTGGGTTTTTTTGTTCTGTTATTGAAGACACTGAAATAGCAAAACACATCTTTAAATTATTATAATTGCAATGCTGAAATGTTTTAAATCAATGTTACTATAGCAAAAGCCTGATTGGACTGCAATGAAGACATTTGTTTTCTTACGCCATGCATTCAGTTTGTGTGAACTGAATTGTGTACTAATGCAGGCCTTGGTGCAGTCAAAGACTATGCTGTTAAAATGAATTATCTGTCTGCTACACTGTTGGTCCTGTTGTTATACAAAGGTTGTGTGTATGTGTTTCTTTCAGTCATACCAACTATTGCCTGCTCAAAAATTGCATTGTTGTGTCAGCTTCTCCACCCTCGCCAGTTTATCAACTCCCTAGCTCACTGCCTCATGGGTATAATTGTAGGCTGGTGTTGTGCCACCACCATAGGTTACAGATATGAGATGCTTGGCTACCCATGCAAAACCAGTGATGGGTAAGTAACTGCTTTGCCTCATTCCTGTTGAACCTAATGTGCATCATCTTTAGTCTTACTGCTTTTTTGGTTTTCATCTTGACAGTTATCCTCAAATGTGTGTGAATGAGTATCATCTCATCATTTTGCTGGCGGGAGCCTTTGTTGGATTTTCTCACAGTCTGCTTGGAGTGATTCACAGCATAAATTACGTCTCCTTTCAAACTGTTCAGGTATGTAGCATAAGTTTTGCAATTTGCCTGACTGATTGCAGTGTCAACAATCTAAATTTAAGAACCCACTTCAAGTAACTGAGTCTAAACAATTAAGTCAGACTTTTTAAAGCAAGAAGAGCAACATTCTGCTTCATGCTCATTTCTGTGCAACTGTTACTGTTTCCTCAGCAATACAAATACTTTCGCTTCAAAGGATCCCTGCCGTTGGTGGTGATGTGTAGCGCCACTCAAGCATTTTTCTCTGTCAGGAACTACATTGTTTTATATTTCCTTCTAGGTAATACACTTTTTGTAAACAAAAAAACAAGCAAACTTGTGATGATTTTTATTTGGTACTTGCAGTTCATGCATTGTCTGTCTGTTTTCTGAATAACTACTTGTATTGTGATTCATTTTCATTTGATATTCGCAGGATACATTCCAAGAGCATGGATCTGCAAAACTCTGAATTTACATTTGGACAGGTTAGTGCAAATACGTATCTGAAAATATTTATGCTTCTAGACCAGTGGGAAAAAATGGATGAATGTCGTGTTTGTTCTTCTTCCAGCTCCATCCATCCCCTCGACAGTATTGCGGGACTGCTGGACTTTTCTCTACTTTACCACCTCTGGATCAGTGCCACCTTCCTCCTCTTCACGTGGTACATCACATTGCTGCTCTTTAGGATTTTTGTCACTGAGGTATGTGCAATAATGGCGTTGTATTTCTGGTACAGATTGATTCCAGTATAACTAGAAATATGATTGTTGTGAAATTAGTTAAATGTTGTCCTCTTGAAACCGCAACTGATGCAGTACAAAAACAAATATTAGCTATAGGATTTTAAAATAAAATTTGAATTGTACAATATAATAATAAGTGGCACAGAATGCCTGTCTATTTGGGTTTGTTTTTTTAACACTGGGGGCAGCAGATCAGGTGTTTTTAATAATTGGTTTGAAGAATTCCAACTTGATTTTATTACTTTAATGAGGTTTGTATATATAAAATGCAACATAATGCCTTTCCTCCACAGGTGTACAGTTTTCCTGTGCAGTCATCTTTTACAGAAGATTCGCACCAGTGTCTTCCCAAAGTTCTTACTGAGAAGCAGCCAATGATCTTAAAGGTATGATGAACTCAACCTCTACATTTGATTTTTTTTTTTTTTTTTACACACGAAATATCAGATTTATTTATATTGGCTTTTCTTTCCCTAAATGGTAGTTTCTAGCTCTGCAAGACTTGGCTCTATTGTCTCAACACTCTCCATCACGACGCAGTGAAATCTTCAGTCTTAGTCAGCCAGGTCTGTTGTGATTCATGTCCATTATGATTATGTTGCCTACAGTAAAACGCATTTTTTCATTAATTTCTTGTTATTCCTTACTGTCCTAGGTGGGCATCCTCATAATTGGAATGCCGTAAGTAAAGAATGTCTGGCACTTCTGGCTGATCTGACTCAGAGGCTTGTGTCCTATCATGAAACTGTTGCAACCAATGGCAGGGCAAAAACACTGTCCAATGGAAGTGAAAGGAAAACCTCATCTGAAACGTCAAGTCTGTTTTTAAACGACTTAAGAATTTCTTGTAACAATGCATGGTTTAAGCAGAATATGCTTTATCTTTACATTGCATACAATTTATTTCAGGTACAGAAGGCGTAATGAGTCCAAGGCCCACTTTCCTAATGAAAACTCCAACTGCAGTCTTTGCCCGTTCTGTTGGAGGAAGCTCTCAGAGCCCGCTGACGATACCGTTCACGCCTGACCTGGACAGCCCTTTTGCTTCTCCCGCCCTGCGAAAACTCGCCGCTCCAGTAGAACAAGGCTCACCATGGCACGGGACAGTGCAGAGCCCACATATTATGAGAAGAGCACCAAAACTTTGGTCCACCTCCACAGGTCAGGGGGGTGGAATCCCCAAATATATTATTGTTTATCTTGTTTGTTTGGTTCTTTGTAGATTCAAAAAGAAAAAAAAATGCTGTATTGTATGTAGGGTTAGGCGGTATTGATCTTCTTTTATGAACAGGTTGAAAAATATGACCCAAACAGAATATAAAGATATCTACACAGCACCGAGAGAGAATAAATAAAAACTTGCTGTAAAGACTCCACCTACACAACAAAATGTATCTAAGGGCTAAACAAGTTGATTTTGTATCGTATTCTACATTACCATCATACCGCCCAAGCTTCTTAGTATGTTTTATTTTAAATTCATCAGCTGTTTTTTTAGCAATTAGGTTCTGTTTCTCAGCAGATTCCCAGTTCAATGGCAGCTCTCCACCTTCACCTGCCTCGGTTCCCAGTCCAAGGAAGGAGGCCACCAAACCAAGCTTTCTGGCTCTGTTTCTTCAGAACAGAAAAGAACAGGTGCCAACACACTTACACACTTTTTATATTTAAAAACTCAGGAAAGATAATAGCAGTCAGATAATATTGTCTATAAATTACTTTACAATTAGTTTTTTACAGATGTGAAAATGAGCTTTTTATGCATTCATCTACCACTATTCTGGTTTAAGACGGATTGTCTTGTTTGTACAGACTGAAATTTACATCCAAGATTTTAACAACCACTGAGGGGGGAGGCGGGTTGGTTTTAGTTTATGAAGTATCCTGCTATTCCTGGGTTGGAAGAATACATCTTCTGAATGATCTTAGCCCAGGATTAAGTGTAATAAGTAATTATTGATGTACAGTATCAATAGCTTCTAATAAATATTTATAATTGTCTCATTCAGGTTAAAAGTTTCTTGGCAAAGCGAGTGCTGATAATGTATTTGTTTACCAAGGTAAGAAAGTGTGGAGCATGTGCATGAACACTAAGGGTCTCCTGCATGCTCTTATGTGATGAAGTAGAGTTTTATTTTAGTTTCAACATCTGAGCCATCACTAATTTAGCCCCTGGTTCTTAATCATGCAGACCTTACTAATGTTTATTTTTTTCCACCCAGCTAGCTGTCACAATAAGCCTTACTAAGTACCTTAAAGGCTTAAATTAAAGAGGTCATATAACATCTGTTTTGGACTTTGTTGCTTCTGATGAAATTTGTGTTGTTTGTGCAAAGCAAGTCTTCGGAAATCTTTTCTGATCATATCAAATCTTTCTATTTAGTGCTTGATTACTATCTACATTTCAGTGTGCTTTACTTCCCGGGGTTTGTGCATGATTTAGTAAAGCAACAGATATGTGTCAAACTAACATCTTCATTTAAGTGGATCTTTTAAAGAAACTCTGATTTAAAGCATTTTAGAAATTAAAATGCTGTCTTTGTACCAAATGTTTTTGAAGCACACCATTATTCTAAATTTATCACATATTTTGAACCACATGCAGCTGAATTGATAACTATATTAGGCCATGCTTGACAATTATTGTGAATAACTTTACAACTTTTATAAGGCTTAAATAAGGGAGGTATGGATAAGTCTTCCGTCAAAAGCCAAGAACAGAAGAAAAACCAGTGTTTTAATCTTTAAGTTGCAGAAACACTTAAAGCCCAAACAATTTGGTTTTAAAAAGTCTGCTCCTTTTTTGTATTGATAGAGCTGTTATACTCTCACCTTCCTGGCTCTTTGGTCTTCATCTTGTTGTAGATATCCAGTCATACCTTCAGTGATCCTTCCTCCTGTTATTCTGCCTTTAGGTTCAAACTGAGACAGCAGACACAGCTATCTCTGTAAGGTCCAGAAACTAGAGTTGTTTCAGCAAGCTGGTGTCACTTTTAAATGATGTACCAAAGACAATAACAGAACAATATTTTCTTAAAGATTATCAAAACAAAAACATCTTAAGTCTTGCTCTGCAGCTTCCAGAAGCCTCCAGTCAGGCTCTCTTTGCTGACAGCCAGGCTCACATCTGGGCATTGGAAGGTAAGAAGAGATCAAAACTCTTTTCTTTTTTTTTATTGAAATCAAACACATCCAGTCGTTACAAGAAGTTTATAAATTCATCTTTTAATTTCCCTGCAGGGCTGTCTTATCTTGTTCAAGCCTCCTTCACAGAAGACCAGTTTGGGGTGGTTCAAACTACATTACCCAGCATTCTTAGCTCTATGCTCTTCTTACAAGAGGCAAGTTATTTGTTTAATATAACTACGTGGTTTATATTGAAGATTGCACCGTGACATATACATTTAACTACTCAGAATTGTTTTAGACTAACACCTTTCAAATGATTTCCAACCAATTTTTTCCAACACACATTTATTTTCAAACTGTGTAAATTAGTGTGAATGTAGCCTAAATTTGAGTTGAACATTTTGCGACACGCCAGAACTTTTATTTTAGTTTGTTCTTTGTAAAAATGTATATGTTAATAAATGATGAGTCAACACTACACAGTAGCAAATTAACTTATTTTAAATAGTGTGTACATCGGTATAAGTTGCATGTTTTTCATTTTCAGGCTGTAGACCGACACTTCAAGCTGCCTCATGCCTCCAGTAAGCCCGTCAGGTCGACCAGCAGCATGGGGGACTCCACCTACAAAACACTGCGCTTTGCTCTCAGGGCCACGCTCAAAACTGCCATTTACAGGATAACGACCACCTTTGGAGATCATTTAAAGTAAGGCTGGATGGAATTTCTGATTCTATTATAATACAGAAATGTAATTCACATCCCGAGTAAATTGTTTCGTTTTACTCCTCAGTGCTGTTGAGATGTCTGCAGAGCACCGGAAAAGACTGCAGCAGTTTTTGGAGAACAAGGAGTGAGACTGTTAACCTTCAATTCCTTTAGTTTCCTATTGTGTGTGTTTGAACACACAACTTAAGAAAACACAAAGTGAAAACTTGTGGTGGATTGTTTGACAGAATGGATCACATCTACTACATGCACGAACAGGAAGTGCAGCTTGCAGACTTGGACTACAACAGCCTTCTGTGTTTTGGAGATGAATTAGCTTACTGTTCAAGTAGCTCTTTCAACAAAGGATTGTCTTTTGTATTATAAGAAAAAAGACTTTTTACATTGAAATATGTAAAAGGGCTGCTTGTACTACGTTTCTTTTCATTTTTCAGCAGTTTTATTTTGTATATTGAACAAAGTGACATCAGTTGATCGGGTGTTTTGATGTCTACAATTTCAAAGGTTTCTAAAATCTGTTCTGAAAATATTTTAAAAGATCTATTCTTGTTCTGTTTATATCTTCTAACTGTGTGAGTTGGGTTCAGTTAGACTCATGTTTGGGCTCCTGTCATGTCATTTAGGCACAAAATTGATGTGACTGGTTATGATTTGAAGAAGTTTTTGTCACTGCCAGCGTGAGTTTGAGTTTCTACTCAAATTTATTGAATAAAAATGTCTCCAATAAATAATCATCTTCACGACGGTCAGCTAAATCTGTAACTACAACCAATTCCTGTCCAGAATTATTTTTTCCCTTTTCTGCTGAACCAAACCTTGCAAGTTTTTGGACAGTTTTCTAAATTACAGAGCAGTCATAATGTCTTTAACTTATGCATAAAGTCTGCCTAAAACATTGGCTGGTATGTAGTCATTGCAATTATAGTTAGGTTGTGCAACATTCACATTTATATGTACATTGGGAAGCAATCTTTTGCATACAGATAAACTGTCACTGATTAAAGTTTGTTAGATTCTGTGCTTGCATTGCTTTTCTAACATAAATTCTTAGAAGTTAAATAAGAAAGGCTGTGCTACAAATGAAATCTAGTTCTGTTAGGCCTTTTCTACACAATTTTGTGTTGCAGACGATTTCAACTATTCAACATGATAAATATATACGACAAACAGAAGTATCTAAATCAAGCAACTCATAATTAGATTTTTTTTTCCATTTGAAGTGCATCAAATTAGATTCAACCAGGAAAATAATCAGATTTAGTTCATTTACATTAACAAGCAGCCCTTTTTCTGACAGTAATCACAACTCATTGTTTCAAAGATTCAGAATTTTAAATTGTGTTGAGCTTTTACTTGTATGTTAAGAAAACATCTATACTGTAAATAACCAGTAACAGACCAGATTGAGGCCATAAAATGACAAGATCAAGAGCATTCTTTTTATTGCACAAATTGTACATATTTCCAACTGATTTTGTAGAACGCAATATTAGACAGTGGTGGGAAAAAAACAATTGATCAAAGCCTTAATTGTTATCTATGTGAGATGCCAAAAATAGCTAATGGGAAAACCTGGGTGTAGCAGTTTCAAATTAGAATTTTAAAAAGGAAACTTTTTTTTCTGCTTGAACAAGAAGTACAATCAAAATTGCAAGTTTTGAAATGACAGCTGGTCTGTTTATCATGGAGATGTTAAGACAAGAAAACCCAAATGGACATGTCAACTTTTTCCTCTGGATTTTAAAAGTACTTTGTCCATGTACAGTATAGAATATAAATCTCTGCATCAATACCAATCAAGTGTTTTGACATTTTTTTCTTTTAAAGTCAAACAGCATCTGCTATTTTTTACAGTTCTAATATATATTTATATATGTACAAATAAATTCAATTAACTACAGTTCTCATAGAAAATGAGAAAAACTGGACTTTATCGCTCTCACGCAACAAAAAGACTTGCAAGCATACTGACCCCACTGCTCTCTGTTTTCATCATTTAGCCAGTGTTAAAGACAGCACAGACAAAAGTCAACTGCTGACCACAAAAATCCAATCTAGCTCAAACATTTAGATAAATTTGTTTCAATGCAAACAGTCTTACGATTTGACTTGTGGCAGAAAAACAAAGCATGAACAATCCAAAATAGGTTTAACACCAGATTACTTCGATCTTTCTCGGCTCAGAGGCAGTGTTTCAAATGTGACTGATCCAGGTCAGGTCTGACCCCTAAAAATACAAAACAAAACAAAAATAGTTTCCCTAACAGAGCTGATAATTAGTCCTTTCCTATTCACGAGCTGAATACAATCTACTTCTTGATTTTCTTTTTCACCAGGAACTGAACAAAATAATTTTTTTGTCAAAAATGAGTTTTTGAATAGAGAGGGTGGAAGAAATATAAACAGAGGATAGGCTGGTGGAAGAGAAGGAAACAGACACTCCTCAGTCAAAAAACACTTGAGTGCAAAATATCTCAAAAAAGCAAAACAAAACCAAAATAAGAAAGGAAAGTTCACTACGAATTTTCCGATAAATAAAACAGTTCCTCGACAGACAAACACATCGTGTCTGTGCCACACACTGAAGCATCCCTGATTCAAAATGCACAAATATTGACGTAAAGAGGAGGGGAGCGTGTTGGGTGATGCAGCATGTCGAGGTGCTTTAGAATAAAACACGTGAAAAAATGCAACTGGTGTCTAAAGCTGCTCTAAAAATTAGACTGGGGCAAAGTAGCAAGGAACTCTAGGCTTTTCCACACATTTCAAATCTAAAAGGAAGTCTCATTTTGGAGGACAGTTTGAAGATATAAGCCTATATGATTCCTCGCTGTTAAACCCATCATCATCCACGCAGAGCAAGAGTGATTCCAACATAAGAGGGATGGTCTGCTGCTGATTTACAGCTCACTACAGATTGCCTAAAATTGGAGGTATTTGCTGCCAAACACACAAAATTGTCTTTTCAGATCTATGCAGAAAATGTCAACAATGTATGAGCAAACAGGGGCCTCCAAATGGTTCATAGGGAAGAAAGTGTTCATCTCTCAGAAAAAAGAAAAGTAATAATAATTAGAAATCTGTAAGTGTTGCAGTCTCCAGTTGCACACTCGTCACTGCTGGGAAACCAGGAGCCAAGCATCTCAATCCCGCTGCTTCAACAGTATGTTACATAAATGTTTATCTGTTTTTGTATGTGTACAAGAGTCCGTGGCTCCTCTGTGTCTGAGTGTGCCAGTGTGTCAATAATGCTTGCTCATGTGCATCAATTCAAGGGCAATAAAGTGTGTATAAATCTGTATGTATGCATATGTATGTTTGTGTGGCTCAAGATGACATGCACTGGACGTGGTCAGGACCTCCCTCCTCTTCATCGGAGGAGTCTGGAGAGCTCCAGGACTCATCGGTGTCCTCATCTGCTCCTTCACGACGAGTCTGGATTACGACAGAAAAGCACGAATGTTTTGCCACCTCCTTTTTCTGTGCACATGTTCGCCAATCACAACACAAACTTTTTTTTCCCCTACCTGTCCTGTCCGGCATACAGTGAACCCTCGCTATAACACTGTTCACCTTTCACGGTCTCGCTGCTTCACGGATTTGCATCGTGCATTGTTTTCTGCATTCTGATTGGCTAAACAGTCTCTCTGCTTCTTCTGTACCTGCGTGTCGTTGCGGTTTAATATGTACCCGTACGTAAAACAGCTTGCCAAATTTAAGGTTTGCAAACTCTCTTGCAATTTCAAGTTTCTGTAAAACCCATAATGTCGACAAAACGTACAAAACGCACCGACAAAGGCACTTACGGTCGGGCCCAAAGGGCATACAAACATAATTGATGGTGGCATGTCGGTTTATATGAATCTTTTTGCCCAGAAGAAAAAAGAGCGACAACAACTACCGATAACTATGTTCTTCTCTGGAAAAAACACACCTGCACCGCGGGCTTTAGAAGAAAAAAAAAAAAAACACTACAGAGTCACTATGCAGCGGCTCAGTCAGAAGAGCAGTGAAATTCACCTGAGTCACGATTTGTCCTACTGTACTTTGTTTTGTTTTTCATAATAATTTTTCATTTTCACCCGTTCTAATCCAATGACTCGGGTCGCGGTGGGGCAACAATGTATGGCTTCAAATTGATCTCCGCAATCTGAAGCCTTCAGTTTGTATTGATGATTAAACAGTAAATTTGTAAAAAATTAAAAAAAACGTTTATCCAGTACTTTTATTTGTTAAACAAATGCTTGGGCCTGTAAAAAGGTTTTGTTCTTTGGTTTCACAGTATTATGGAGTATTTTATTGTAAAATAAGTGTAAAAAAATAAAGGTTCCTACTACACAGATTTCACCTATCACAGGTTCTTTATGGAACGTAACCCCCATGAAAAACGAGGGTTCACTGTTTATGCATTCAGTGAGATTAAACTGAAAACTTTTCCAATGCCTTGACAGTTTTACTCTACAGCACACACCTCAGTTTACAACTTCCTCTCTGGGTGAGGGTGCACTGGTGCACTGGTACACCTCACCGCCCACATATAATAGCTGGGAAATTTCAATCATTTTAAAGAGACAGAACAATTGTTCATTTTCTATCTGGCAACGCTGCATTTCATGAAAACAACAGCGGATCAAAGTAAACTATGATTTTTTTTAATGTTTATTCACCATCAACATTGACTTAAAACACTAATGTTTCCAGGGATTGTTATCGTATAAGCAGCCTTGCTTAAAAAATCTGCATTGATTCCTTTAGGGTTCTAGTTGACCATGCTTTAAAAGCTAAGGTAAACTGTGTTTTTATACATGTGCACATTCTTATCTTCATTAGCTCACCCTTGGTGGTCTTCTGTTCCTCATGTGTCTCATCAGGAACCACAGCAGCTGGGTGTCATATTGGTCGCCATGGCGCATGCTGTCATCATCCCGCTCCCGTTTGTTTTTCTTCATCACCTTTAGAAAAATAAAAAATAAAACAAAAAA
>JAVKLF010000064.1:4211910-4222069 GCA_034783495.1 Millerichthys robustus | reverse complement strand
ATTTGCCCAAATATCAGTGTGAGATTTGATATAAAGTTAAAGCAGCTTTTGTTTAGTTTTATCAAAGGCTAAGATTTAACTTGGGGAATAATAAAAAAAGGAGTAAAATAATTAAATGACTGTCAGTTGTGTTCCTTGATCCGTCCTCACCTGAAAGACATTACTCTTGTGTCCACTGTCAAACTCAAGCTCGGCACGGCGGACGGTCCAGTCCCAGATCACCACTCGCAGATCGTCGCTACCTGATGCCAAGCGTGTGCCAGAGGGGTTGAAGTGCAACGTGTTGACACAGCCTGCGTGCCTCTCTAGGCGCCCCTGGAGCTCCAGCCTCTGCACGAGGCCACGCGAACCACACACACGCCTGACGAACTGGTGGGAGTTCCTACCAATCTCTCTGGAGCACAGCGAGGGTACAGCCCGCCATACAGGGCCATGCAGGTCATGAAGCTCTGCTCCCAGCCATGATTCTAAAGCCTCTTCATCATCATCATCATCGTCGTCATCCTTCTGATCACCATCATCATCGTCGTCATCATCATCTGAGCTAGAGGAGTGGTTGGTGCCGCCACCTGGTCTGTTCCTCTTTCGAGCTGCCCTTTTCTCATCATCTTTCTCTTTGGCTCTCTCACGTCTCCCTTCCTCACTCTCTCTTTCACCATCCTCAGTTAAAGAAAACAGTCCACTGCCATCCATGCTGTCTGTATCTTCATCCTCATCTGCCCTTCTCTTTGTCCCCATCTCTCCTTCCACGTCTGGCATGAGTTTGTCTCCAGATGTCTCTGCTGTTTCTTTGGGAGCTACAAAATAAGGGAAATGGCAGAATGTCAAGCCCACACTGTCTCATTGGGATAGTTATAGATATAAGTGTATGAAAAGGTATTGTATTTAAAATACGCAAGATATAATATAATATATATATACTGAATCAAAATTGGCTTTTTATATGGTCTTTCAAAAAATGTAAATAATTTTTTAAAATCTTGGTTTTAACAGTTTCAAAATAAACTGTGGTAACATTTTTAAAAACAAAAGGTTTACCATCTTCAGAGGAAGACTGTGTTTGTCCTTTGCTTCCAGAGGCATCTTCCTCTTTGAGTTGATCCTCTCTGGGCTCCTTGTCTTCAGAGCCACCTAATAAACCCAAACAGTTTCTATGAGGAGCTCTCAGACTTAAAAGACCACAAAAATTTTATAACTGCATTATCCAGCACTGAAACTTTACCATTAAGCACAGTGGATTTGCCGTCATTCTCAGCCATTCTTCTGTCGTTTAGTCCTGCGTCGTCCCAAGGTAGAAACTATAAGGTGTTTTACACACAAATACACATACACACACACAAATAAGTTTACTTATTGACCAGCTACACGAGTGTAGAAAGTGAGGAGTCACCATGCCAACACAAAATAACCTGACATAAATAAATATAGTCAACAACATACTTCACCGTGAGTACCACGGCATAAGCACCTGGCTAGGTTTTAAACTTGCTGTCAGGCTAATATTTTGACATTTACATCGTTGCTTCTAAAGTCATAAATTAACTCTCCTGCTAGCCGATTCGGAGGCCCGACTGTTTTCTTTGTGGTGTTCAACAGTCTTCTGCAAACCCGTGTCTGCTCGACTACGTGACACTGGTTTTATAGGGTTAACGCTACCTAGCATGTGTAGCTAACAAATACCGAAACTAAAACACAGCTGTTTAGTTCTGCGGAACAAACTGCTTGCCAAAAGTACATAGAACTGTTGTTTTCAGTCGCTAACTAGCAAGGCTAGCGTTACCTCTACGCGAAGGCCCGACGAGGCGTACTTCTTAGTTTAGTCCTAATCTTTATTGCAGACTTGTTTTCTCCCCCTCACTGCTTAGCGAACGAGCTAAGTGCCTCGACTAGGACTTCTCTGACGGGAAACACTCGACATTGGGAGGGCGTGCATAAAGCTTTTTGTTTTTTCCTTGTAAAAAGTACAATCCAAGCTAGCAGCGCTCACACAAGGTTGTCTGCTCTGTTTATGTTTTGACGGTCCAGCTTCTATTTTTTTTGCGTAGTTCTATTTCCGGTGTGTAGTGCTCGCCCGTTTTATTATTGACATTTTCAACCGGAAGTTTGCAAAAAACGCAACAACAACGATAGTAGTAATAAGAAGAATACTAATTTTAACTGTTCGAGTAAAATTTCCACTAATTCCAGTGTTTTTGAGTTAACTTTTCTCAATTTCATAGATAATTCAAACAGAAAAAAATCATACATTAAAATAAACCTAAATGTAAACACAATAGCCTATGTTTCTTCGAAAATGCAGTGTACGTGTAAATATATGTAAATGTACCTAAAGTCTGGTTAAAGTATAAAAAAAACAACTAAAAGCAGCTAAAGGCTAACTAAAAACTGAAAGTAGTAAACAATGTTTCTGAAGGAATTGAAGAGATTTAAATTTATATTTGTGAGGATAATCCAAGATAAATATTTTGTTTAAAAATCCATAAAATTAAACTAAAAGTATTAAAGTTACCAAAAAACAAAGGTCAGCACAAGCCTTTGAAAATTTGGACACTTTTTTTAGATGCTGTTTTTCAATTCAGCTCAAAAATCTTTATTTGAACATCCATCCATCTTCTGTTACCTGCTTCTTCCTTTCAGGGTCGCGGGGTCACTGGTGCCCATATCCAGGTCTCTAGTCCATCACAGGGCACAATGAAACAAGATTAAATAAAACAAAAAGCAGTTAGAATACATGATCAGTTCATACACATTAGCAGGATGTGTTTTCAACTCATTTGGAATTTAATGGTAGTACAGATTCCCAAAGAACTTTTTATAATGAGAATTGCATAACAAATAACATGTAATCAGTTAAAGACTTTACAGACCAAGGATGTGGATAGAATGAGAGATTAGGCAATTGATTGAACCCCTCAGCTGGTAAACAAAGTCTCATTTTCAAGTCAACGTTTTATTTCAAAATTTACATTACCTTTTCCACTGACAAGTTAAAAATACCTTAATAAAAATAATCCAAATAAATACACGTATAGCTGGTTAGATGTTTGTTTTTATCCATTTTTTTTTTTACAGTTTTATGTTTATTTCAACTTATTCAGCTCAGCCTATTTTTTCATGCATGTTTGAATTTCATGAACCTGATCGGAGTCTCGAAAAGTCTGGCTGTCTGACTTTGACTGTGACATGACAGGACCCCGCTTCCTTCCCGTGTTTATATTAGAAACTTTTCAGCAATGACCACTGCTGGATGATGTATTTCTCTCTGCTGCTACTAGATGTCTTTATCTTTCTCCATCTCATGACAAGGAAACATAAAGATAGCAGCTCTGCAGCCAACGTGCCACAAAGATTAGTCACCTTCAGAATCCACATGAATGAAAAACAAAGAGGGAAAGCATAAAATGGCACAATAAAGATATAGACTAAAAAGAACTATTCCACACAGTTAATATAGATGAACTCAACCCCAAAATAAAGTAAAAATGAAAATTAAGACACCATAATTTTCTCATGTTATTGGCTTATTAGACTTTGAGTTAAAAGTTTGGATGCAACCTTTGTGGCCGGATGCCAACTGCCATGTGTGCTTAATTCATACAGAAACAGCTAAACTGATTGAAAATAGATCAAGTGTTAACCAGACCAGCCATATTTATACACAGACTTTCAGACTAATATAGCCTAGATAAATACAAATCAGTTATGTGTTTTGTTTACATTGCATGTGGACCTGCATTTCAAATTTGCAATAAATAAAAGCTACAGCACCATTTGATAAAGTTGAAGATAACCTTTTCCATGTTTGTTTTCATTTTGTTGCAAAAGGAAATTTAATAAATTATTGCCAACAAATTAGTAGCCTAATATTTGTTGCTTTTGGTTGTGAGGAACAGTGTTAAACTAAATATCCAATTAGATGAAATGATTATGTTTTTTGAAATGTGATGAGATTTGTCTTTGCTTTTATCATTAGTTATACTATCTATGAGAAAATACACAACTGTCACAGCCTTAGACAATAATTTAACACATTTCTGATGCGTCAACAAGACTAAAAGTGTCTTAAATCAAACAATGTGCAGCGCTGGTTTTGTTCAGTTCTACAAGGGATCTTTAACACGAAAATATGACAGGAGGAGGAAGAGGAAGTTCAGTCAGACTGCGGGGGGTTTCACATCATGTGTGCAGAAGGCAGCTTTCATAAAGCCGCAGCAGCTCTGTCGTCCCACAGAGACCAGGCGGTGCTGGAGTTCGGAGCGCAGCGCACAGCTCAGAGAGCGCCTTCTGCCATGACTTAAACCAGGCTCCAAGTTTCTCCATTTCTGCTTCCGACCAGCTGTTTACATCTGCAGCCCTCCGAGACGAGATGGAGTACTGGAGGCAGTGTGCGGTGTGGCTGATCGGCTGCAACGTGCTGCCGGCGAACCACCGGGTGACGGCGGACGCGGCGCAGGTGTTCGACCTGGCTCAGACCCTGCGGGACGGGGTCCTGCTGTGCCAGCTGCTCAACAACCTAAGACCTAACACCATCAACCTGAAAGAGATCAACCTCAGGCCGCAAATGTCACAGGTACATCTGTCAGCTGATTCAATCAAAACCAAAAGCTTTCCACGTTCAGGCTACGATTCTCACAATTTACGCAATCTGGATTATTGTTGTTTTCATAAACAAGTGCTCTTGTAATAGTTCTAGCCACAGTTAGTTTCAGCTAACTGCACCAACTAATGGTATATTTGGAAACCAAACTTATTTTTATCTTCTTACAAGTTGTTTTTACCATCATACTGTATACTGAACCAGAGGACCATTCAGTTTTCATATGGACAACGTCTGCATCATAATGGAATGACATGGGACATCTGACCCAACAATTAATATTTGGTCAAACCAACTACTTTAAGCCAGTGATGAGTTAAAATAATCCAGCAGTTTTTAGTTTATATCAGAGTCCAGAAACTACTGATGCTGTTTGCCAAAGAGTCACTGCAAACAAATTCACAAAATAACTTCTTTTAAATTAGGATAGTTAAAAAAAAAACATTTATATTGATGAAAACGTGTGTCCATTTCTTCTTTCATTTATTTATTTTAACTCCCAAAATTGCAAATTGGAGGTCTTGCATGAATGAGTCGTGTTATTTTCCTCAGCCTGAGAAACTCAGAAAGTGTTCTCCCTGCACTGCTGATAAAATCCTGACTTTGATCCGCCCCTATCAGGAAACTTACAATTTGGGATTGAATTTGAAACCAAATAACTAACTTGTATTGTTGGACATTAGGAAACTTTTTGTTTCCTGTTTCCTGATAAACAGCACTTTTCATTAATTTTATTATTATTTGTTTTACTGTTGTCACTTATTTCCAGAGATAATTTTCAGAGGAACTAAAACAAAACAAACCACAGTTGCTTTATGTAGGTAGATGCGACAGAATAAGTAGTTAAGGTTTCCAAAATATTCACTAATAATTTTAAACGTCTGTTTGCGCAAGACTTCCTGTGCACTATGCATGCACAATCAATATCACAGGAGATTATATCTTGTGCTTTTCTGAGAATATGACAAACCAGTATATTTTTACAACCCTCCATATGAATGCAGCAGAAGGACTAAGATGTAAAATATACAATAAAATACCAAGTCATCTTTCTGAATGACCTAATTGCTGTTTTGACTCAGAAAATTGCTTACATTTTTTTTAAGTGGCATATGCTTACACGACCAGATTACGGTTTATGAATTGTGGTAGTGAATGTGAATATTTATAAATATACTCCGTCAGTGGAGTCTTCTTGTCTTTTATTCCCTTTTATCCTATTTACAGCCACTGAAAGCAAGTCTAGAGTATAACAGGCCAGACAATGAAGTCTCATGGCCTCCAGCTTTAGGCCATATGAGTACAACCAAGAAAGGCATGTGTGCCAGTGAGCTCCAGATTTGTAAATGGTATTTTCATTGTCCCCAAGCTATGATCTTAGTAATGGAAACAGGAGCTTGAAGGGAATAAACCAGAGGTCAAGAACCCAATGTGCTATCATCAAAATGTGGCTTGTTCTGCCAAACGTTTTGAATCTTGGTGCAAATTCCAATTTATAGATTATAAGACAGTTTGTACCAAATCTTTTATCTTCATTTTGTCCCTAAAAGGACAATTTGTAGTACTGCTGACAGTATATAAATATGGCTTAATTTAAAAACCTTACTCATTGAATTAAAATATACCAAAAAAACGTTAAGAGGTAATTTGAGTCCTGAGATGACGTGTTTTGTTCTACCAATACGTGAGAAAGAAAGTGTGCATGAGAGTTGTGACTGGATTCAGAAGTATGAGGCTGCTGGTGCTGGCGGTGTAAAGCCATCATGTTCAGGCACTTCCTCTGCAGACTAACACGGCCCCAGGGGGCGATGGGGGCGATTACAGGCGTCTCCACGATGAGCTGAAGAGATAAAAAGAAGTCCATCTGTTTCCAAGAATCTGTAGAAATCTCACTTTTTGCTGCGGTTTGTCACCTAATCACTATGTAGATGAGTCATTTAAAAATTTTTGTTTAAAAGTCTTACACAGGCCTGACTGTTTAAAGCTTTTTTTTCCATATGCAGCCCTCCTTAAAGTCTGATTTCTACCTCAGATCCTAACTCGAAGCCATTGGCTTGTTGTCTTTCTAAGACTTGTGTGTCTGCAGTCACAGGAGTCTCACCAGAACAGGTTTCATTTTACATGGCTAAACTTTTACATTTCACTTTCAGTGTTTGAGACTTCTGCCTCACTTTCACTGTCATAAACATATTCAAACTGCGGTAATTGTTTGCTCTTCTAATTGGTTGGTCTGTCAGCTTTTATAAGCCTCTGTTTACTTGATTGGAGTTAGAGATTATAAAATTTAAAATGCCTTAATCATTTATGTGTTAATTCTGTTCATATACATAATAGCAAATATATATAGGAAACATTTTAGTATTATTATTATGTTTTTTATTTGCAGTAACATTAATTATAATCTGTGTTTTGTTGGTCTTTTTTGAAGCGAGATACTTCTTTGATGTTCTGCTTTTCCACACAGCTGTTGGGAACATATTTAATTTGTGGTGTGCTGAGATAAAAACACCAAAACAAACAAACAAAAAAAACAAAACTGCACTTTTGGCCAAAATTATTGACAAAATAAAGCAAATCAAGTTTTGTGAAATAGTTGTGTTTTAAGCTGTTGTATTTTTGGCATGCAGATACACAAACAGTGCTGGTTTATTTATATGCCTGATTTTATAAGTATAAGACTTCAGTAAATGTAATTTGCAAATGGAATTATTTTCAGTTTGCAGTTCATCAGTAACAGACAGTAAATATAAACAAATAAACATAAAGTGCTCTAAGTGCAGTTTTATAAAACCAATGAAATGAACCTTTTTTTAATTCTCATTGCAGTTCTTGTGCTTGAAGAACATTAGGACTTTTCTGAATTGTTGCTGTGACATTTTTGGGATGAAGAAAAGTGATTTATTCGAGGCTTTTGATCTTTTTGATGTCCGTGACTTTGGAAAGGTACGTCAAAACGTTCTTCATTCTGCTTTTCTCCTACTCCATTGTTTATTTCATGCATGATGAGCTCTGTTTATTCAAATTATTTGTTTCATCTCACATTTCTTCATTTACTTGCCTTCCATAACCACTGTGATTTATAAATTTCTGAATGTACCTGAAGTTTTCCTCAAAAGTATTGTGAAGGTACATTTTGGTATTGGTTTTGCTAACCTGGGTTTGTGTCTTTGTGATTGCTTCTATGTTTTATTAGTTTTACTTGTTTCATTCATATCTGCCTCCATAAAAATGTCTCGATTTTCCCTCTTTTCACTGAAAAGCTCTGTTAAATGTAAAATGTGGCTTCACAAAAATGTGTCTCATGAAAATAAAAAGGACAGAACGCAAATTAAATTTTTACTTCAGTCACGTTTTAGCCATATTTATATTGTTTTCCTCCAAAAATGAAACTTGAGGAAACAGAAGCACACAGCACTTTCATAATGTTAGCTGGAGTTATTCCAGCAAGAATTTGGCAGTTCTAGATTATATTCGCTGTGAAAAAAATTATAAAATATTGAGATACATTTACCATACATGTCATTTTCTACAGCACCTTTCACACCTTCAGATTTTATATATATAATGCCAACCAGAAATTTGATTGTTTTAAAACCGTTCTGTAGCTTTCATTGCCTGCCCTTGAATTCTCATGGACTCCTTTCCAGAAGTTGCTGTGCTAGTGTTGAAGCTGGTTTCAGTGTGTGTCTGTACATAATGTGAACAGGTCAGTGGGTCAGTTTGGAGTGCTTTCTGCCTCGCTAATCTGTTGCTCACAGCACAGGAGTTGAAATTACACTTGAGTCAGCCTTGTTTCCTAAGTTTTCTTAGTTAGTGCGTCTGGAGTGTAACTTTATCTCAGATCATTATGACGTCTAAGCAGTTAGAGACAATCCCCTGTGAGAGATATAATGATTATTTCACATTTGTTATTATTTATGGCAAATATCATGTCAAATCATTTTCCTTTAGGTTATACAGCATATGATTAAAATGTTAAATTCACTTTCACACAGAAACTAGACAGAATTCACAAGTGTGAGCCATGTGTGCATTTCTTTGGCAGACTCTCTTTTCTATCCGTTCAGTTTGTTGTGTTCTAAAGAAGCCTTCAGTTAATCTGGCTGCTGCCGTTAATCCCACAGAGGAGGTGCTTCCTGCAAATATGTACCGTACATCCAAGATGGGCTGCATAATCTCAGTCATGTTCAGGGGTTATCCACCAAACAAACAAGCATCTGGAGGGAAAAGATTTCCCTTCATCATGAAAGTATGGGTTGTCTGCAGGTCGGACTGGGTGATTGAGTTGGATTGTCCCCAAGAAGGCTTGTAGAGCTGAAGAAGAAATGATCAGTCTCCTCCTTATGTGGAACTAACATTTATAGGGGAACATCTTAAATCTCAGCCAATCTAATCCACTTGGGGCTGAGTTGTGCCAACTTTGCTCATAGACTCAGCATTAGTCCGCTGAATATCTAATGAGAGCTCCCTAACCTACATTCCTCTGCTGAGTTATTACAGCTTTCACTGCTGGCCGACTTTATGACTGCAAGTGGTAGCCTGGTGGCAAAAAATGTAAAGTGAGCAAGTGTTTGTTTCTTATTTCAACACCAACAATCTAAATTTCTTTAATGCTTTTTGCTAAACAAAAATGTTGTTTTGATTTACTTTTAAGGGAAAGGTAGAACTTCTTGTCTTACATTGGGAGGATGTTGTGCCTTAGTAAATATATTGAAGTCACGTTAGCAGTCTCTGTTTAGATGAATGTGAAAAAGAGCAAAGAGCTGTCAAAATAAAATAAAATAAAATAAAAATAAAGCTGTCAAAAGTAGCTTTCATATATCAACTTATTTAGCTTATTTCTTTCATTGATTGTAAATGTTTGATCTTTGAACTGACTCATTAAACAGAAGCAGACTGTTATACAATTATTATTTTCAATATTTATATAAGAAACTTCAACAGCTAAACTGGATGGTTTGGGAGTTTCATAGTCAGAGAAAATTAAGGATTGACTTTTTGAAATGATTGAAATTGCAATGTGAACATTTTTTTAATTAAAAATATTTGTTTGAGTATAACTGTATGTTCGTAACATGCAAGAGTTTTTGAGCAAGCTGCACTCTAACACAGATGTGCCTGTAGTACTACAACACTGACCACCCAGCTATCACAGCTGCTAACTCAAACACAGGTTCCAGTCATTAAATTTTGCAGAATTGATCAAAACTCTGAAGCAAAGTGTATTTATTTTTAGGGTTTTTGAACTTGCACAAGTAACCTGAAACATGGTTTCTTATCAAAACTGAAGTTAAGTCATTGACAGTAAGAGGTTGTGTTTGGCAGTTGTAGGTTGGCAGACCCAAACACTTTGTTTCATGGTGTCGTGATGTTCTGTAGACTTAAGATAGACTAAGTAGGCCACAGTAACCAAGGCAGTTGGACTTTCAGCTCAGCATGTGGTATAAATTGTTTGTTTTTTTTACAAGTCACATGTGCCTCAGTGCAGGTTTCATCCGACAAGTAGAATGTGAGAATAGCGGGGCTGTAAGACACATTTCAATTATTCAAACTTGAAAAAAA
>JAVKLF010000064.1:4191228-4201780 GCA_034783495.1 Millerichthys robustus | reverse complement strand
CACACACACACACACACACACACACACACACACACACACACACACACACACACACACACACACACACACGGGCAAAAACATCATCAACAACAAAAACCTTTCAAGGGAATATGTTTTACTTATTTGTCTCTGTGTAGCAACGTCCTACAAATTAGCATAACTAGCCTAAAGAAAAAAAATATAGACATATAATTTGAATATCTATTTTTTGTAAAGTAAAAATATCTCAGTCTTCTATCAATTTTTATTATTTTAAATCATAAAATTGTGCAACTTGGAATTTGACCTTTAGGCTAAATTATGCCACATTCAACTAATTGTCTGTGAGCTACGGCCTCATAAGAAATAAACTGAATCACTTCATCCATCACAAGATCAAGAGAGTTTATTGTTAAATAACTGTATTGTGTTTTTCCTCATGTGGGCTGCACTGTGCATCTTCCTCACAAAGCATACATTTTTGACACGTTTCCCTTTCTTCATATTGAAATATTCCAACAGAATCTGTGTATTTGTGTGTCTGTGCGCTTTCCAGGACCTTGCTCAGTACGTCAACGAAGTGAAGAGAGATAATGAGACTCTGAGGGAGATCGACCAGTACCAGAGATCTATTGAAAACCTGGTAAACCAAAGATGTTTTTTTTCCACAAACATCTGCAGGTGTTAGTGTGCAAGGATAAAAATGGCCGTGGAAATATAATAATAATAATAATAATAATAATAATCATAATAATAATAATAATAATATATATATATTGGTTTGTTTAATTTTACTTGAAATGTTTAAACTTAAACGTCTGCATGAGTGTTCCAGACTGTAAACCTAATAAGCATCTCCTTCCTTTTTAAAAAAAAATTTTTTTTTTACAGTAAATTACTATCAAAAAACAAACAAACAAAAAAGTCAGCTGATTTTGAAGCTAATATGTTGTTGCACCCTCACACCAGGTAAAATGTAGCCTAACATAACTGCAGGCATATGGAAAGTAATATGAAAAAACATGTTTCCTTCATCTCAGCATGAGATGTTTGGTCAGGCTCCCTGTAATGTGAAACTCATCACTTGACTGCAAGGATTGCAGAGTAGATCAGGACAAACAGAAAATACATCAAAAACCTGCATCTCTGTGACCTGCTGTGAACCCAAGATAAATTGTTAGAACAATGGCAGTCATTGTGTTTTATTTGGAGAAGATGGACCTGCTGTTTCTGGTTCCAATTTGTTAAGCAGCTGTCTGAAAAATGAAAACAAGAAATGTGTTGTTTCTGATGGCCCGACATAAACAGAATTCACTTTTGCTGCAGTTTAGGATCTCTGAACAGGACATCATAACTAACAGGATGTGATTAGCAGATTTCTATCATCAATGGCGCAACATACCGAGCAGTTTTCCCTCCAAGTTGTTGTTGAATTCTCCAAAAACTTTGTTCCGACTTCACCCTTGTAGGTGGCAGTGCATCAAACTCAGCTGTAAAACCACAAATTCAAAACTTGTTGGGACTTGTTCCTTCCTTTCTGTGCAGGCTGTCTGACCTTTTTCTGAACTTTTCATTTTAACACCAAGTACTCATGTATGCAGGGATTTTAAAAAACAACCTTTTTCTCTTAGAAACAATGGCATGTACTCAACTCTGTGCACAAATAAACTAAAGTGATGTTAAAGAATTAGCTATCTTTGAAGGAATGAATATTGCACCCTCCGCCTTTCATCTCTAAAATGACAGAAATCGGTCATTTCTACAAATATTGCGCTAAAATTTCTAGGATTTGAATCTACAAATGTGTTCATGTTTGTTATTTTTACTTTACTCTGACAAGCATTAAATTTTAAAATCGTGTGACTAATAAAAGGCTGGCAGTGCAGAAAACTGCTGTATAACCCCTGAAAATGCCCTGTTTGCTTTCAGAATGAACCACTTATCACTTTTGGTCGACCAAAGGGAGACGGAGAGGTGCGCATGGTTTCCAGTGTTGACAAGAAGAAACAAGACAGGTTATTTTACTTCAGCATCATTGTCCTAAAAGCTAAAGCTGGCTATTAGACAGTAAAAAAAACTTTAGGAACTGCCTGTTTAGTGTGTAAATAAAACTTTTGTTTAACTGTCGTGCTACTTTTTCCATTTATTGTTAAGTTTCTCTAAACTACAATACTGCCGCTCTGTTTCACAGACACATCTTTTTATTTGATGTGGCAGCCATTGTTTGCAAGCGAAGAGGATACAACTACGAGATGAAGGACATTTTGGATCTGAACTTCTTTAAGGTCACCAACAATCCGACATCTGACAAAGAAGGCAAAAAGGTAAACGTGGAACTAACTTTCTTTGTTTTCCTGTGCCTTGCATCGTAAAGTTGATCTCTGCGTACCTCCGAGTTTAATGTGGACCGGATCCATCCTCAGAATATACAACGGCAGAGTTTTCATTTAACATCTGCTCTGGTGCAGGTTTTTACTGCAGAAATAAACACATTATTCTTCCCTGTTCTGTCAGAGGTGCTTCTTCTCTCCTGGAAGACCCAGATTTGGAAAGTTATAAAGCTTCTTTTTGTCACCCCAAAGGGTTTTTACAGATTCCTGTTTTTAGCCTTGAGGGAACGTTTGCAGGCCATATAGTAGTGGAAGGGACTTGTTGATGTCTTGTTGATGGATGCCCACAGATGGTGTCTTCTCACTCTGCTGCTGATTGCTAATGTGAATCTGACAGCTCACCAGAATGGGATGTGTTTTCTTATGAAATAGACTCTATTATCATCATCATTTACTCCATTGTGCAGTTGTGAATTGGCTCTGTGCTGGTGTGGGACATGTGCGAGACAGTGATTAGTATTTAACATGATTAGTCATTGTCTTGATGTGCTTTTTGGGAGGCTGCCCGTGTTTGTGTGTTTTTCAATTACAGATAATGTTTGAATTAATTTTCTGGGCTTGAATAAGTAACATCTTACCTTTTATTTTTAATCCCTTTCTACAACATAATGCTCCATGAGTTAGCAACACTTTCAGCTACGTTCAAATCAATCCAAATATCCACAGGAAGTAGCTGACGGTGGTACTGCTATGAATTCATCTGGATTTGAAGGCCTAGCATTCCTTAAAAGAGTTCATATTTCTAATCACTTTTCAAGCCAGAGTGGTAAATTAAAACCTTCTTTCTTGCTTGAACTGACACATTTTTGTTAGCGCAGACTGTAGTGTATGTGCTGAGAAGGACTGTGAGCTAATATCACAACAAATTTTAGCTCAGTAAATTCACTGAATTAAAGCAGTTTTTGTGTAAACCAGGACATATAAAACTTATTGCATTTCTGGCCATCTGCTCACCTGAATGTGCTAATAATAATAATAAGTAAATCCAATAAAAGCCACTCCTGTTTACAGTACATGTCTCTCTTGGAAATCAGACAACCTGTCTCAGTGAGACTGCCTGTCTAAATAAAAGTAATATTTGTCTTCAACGATGAAGGTCCTATAACAGAAGGCCAGGCGGGGATTTGGATGAAAAATATTAGTTTGAAATTAATCATTTTCAAAGTAATTTAAGTTATCTGTAGCAGATTAGAGGAAACCGCCTCTGTTGTTTTTTTGCAGCTCAAGTCTTTCAGTGCTCTCGGAGCTGAACTCTGGTTAAACTCCCACTGCAGCTGCTCCTCTGTTGATGTTGACAGAATTCAGCAGGCAGCACACTTTTGTTGTTCTGTGAGGCTGGTGACCTGACCAGCTGTAAAACCGCGGAGGATCGTTGACGACATTCTGTCAGGAGAGACGCAGCTTTTTTGCTTACTTTGTCATTAGAGCAGCTTAATAACTGACAAGAATCCAACTTTAGGAGCAGCTTGGAATGATTCAGGATCACACCAGTGACAAAGCATATCGTGTTTTAGAGATCACCATCAATCAGGCTGTTTTATTTCTAATTTCTTAATAGTCTTTGTTTATTCTTATGACGTTTGTGTCAGCATTTTGAGTCCATATATCTTACTAAAACATGAACTAAAGTGAACCAAAATTAACCCTGCAAAAACAAAAACAAAAAAAGTCCAGAAAGAAAACAAAAAGAAGAAGCGTTTCAGAAAGCTCAGTTTCACAATATTCACAATGTCTGCATGCATTAGCAAAACGTCTTCAATTTCTCTCTTCTCCCTCAAATCCACAGTGGTGCTACGGGTTCTTCGTTACGCACCAGCAGGGGCACACCGGCTTTGAACTTTTCTTTAAGACCAGAGAGCTGAAGAAGAAGTGGTTGGATCAGTTTGAGATGGCAATGTAAGTACGAGGGGGCCGCAAACGGCGGCGTCGGTGGCGGCCAAGTGTACGTGCGTCTATACGTCTTGTTTGTTTGTCTTCGTTTGCAACTGTGTTGTTTCAAAGCTGAGGGAGCTGTTGACTCTTTGGTGCGCTCAGTTTAATCAGGGTTCGGCTGGGCTCAGGCACACACTGCTGACGAACAAACAGTTAAAATAAACAGCAGTTCAAATAAACTGCTCTAAAAAACGTCATTTACTCTGCCAAGATTAATTCACTGTCCTGTGGAGATGAAGTGGATTTTATTGTTATTCTTTAAGATTTAGAGGATTTTATAGGCAAATGTAATGTGTGCTTTAATTGTTTATTTTTTGTTGTTGTTGGTGAATAAAGAGAATATTTTGCTGCTTTGACGTTACTGTTAATGCTTGGATAAGAACAATTGTTTGGCTTCAAATGTCTGAATAAATCTTTGCTTTGTGTGCTTTGGCCTTCCACGATATGTTTTCCCTTCTTCTAGTTCTTTGACATATTCTTGGCTAAGTTTGTTGTAGCAGCAGTACAGATTGTGAACAATGTGCACTTCTTTTACTTCTTTTTCTTTAACTTGGTTGAAACAGTACAAAGAAATGTACAGTAACTCATGATAATGCAACCCCCCTGATGCCTGCCCAGGGCTTAATGTGTATTTTACAAAATTTAGAAAATAAAACATAAAACCCCTCCTGGCTTAAAGGTGTTTTACCACAGAAAGCCTACAGAGGTTTTGTCTGAAAAAAGCAAGGCATGCTTCTGTGCGTTGGGTAACGACACCAGAAGAGGCCGATACAGAAAGTGAAAATTGGACTAAGCAAAGAGGATGAAAGCTCCTGATAATAAACCCATTTATGGAGCTGCCAGTTTGATTTCTTTCTGTATAAAATACATTTTACTCTTTACTCGCAAGGATGTTACTCAAGTCATTTCAGAAGTATAACAATGATACTATACTCTTATTTATATTATTTATTTACTCTGTCTCTGTTTTCTTGTGTGTCATCCTACGTTTCAGTATTTCTTTTTTTAGTACTTTATAGTAAAGTTAGACATGGAAGGCTGACTGTGTTGGGAGAGGATCTGAAATTAGTTACAATTTTATGACTACCAATGTTCAGATCCTGTTTGCAAAGAGCCAGGATTTTTGGAACATGTCTCTTCATGTGTAGAATTTGCCCTCCTTTGAGGGAGGAATAAAAATCTAACAGGGATATTGACCTTTAGTGCTCCGCCAGCGATGGATCGGAGTGAAGGTCAATGAGTTCAACATCATCGGGTGCATTACCCACAATGCATGTGAGCGGAAAGGAAATTGAGCATTTCTCTCTCTCTCTCTCTCTGCTCTTTTGAAGTCTTCAGAGTGACTTGAAAGCTCACCTTGCCATGCCCCCAGCATCAATAAACACCTGTGAATGTGATCTACTGATGGTTTGGCTTCTTTCAGAGGTAGAATGTTATCCTCTAATTAGCTTGAAATAAACCACAACTTTCTTGTAAAAGCCTTCATCAATCGTTTCATTTCAGGTGGAAGAAGGCAATTTCTTTGCAATTTGGTATTTTGTTCATTTATTAGTAAAGTAAAAAAAGCAAAACAGAAAATAGAAATATATTCCATTCAGTTTGTGTCTAAAATCTCTCGGATGCCCTTGATTTTCTTCTTTTGAAAATTTCAACCTGCTGCTGTCAGATTCTGTAGTCTTTGTTCTCACAGCTATGTGGTATATCATCATGTTAAGTCTAATTCTCTGCAGTGTAATGCTTTTGCATTGACGGATTTAACTATTTTAGATGTTACTTTGCGTAAACAACACAACACTTTCCCAGTCCCTTTCCCGTTAGGTTGTGTCAAAAATCAGTCAGTTTTCAATCAAGACAACTCCTCTTGTTCCAGCTTGCTGTCCCATCTCTTCACAATCTTATTTTCAACATTGCCTCTTTTATCACATTGCTACCAGATCTGTGTTGTTTGTTGTGTATGTTTAAAGGTGAACTGTTCTGCATCAAAAATTTTACAACTTTATTTTGACGACGCTGCACCCAGATTTTCCATAATCTGTGTTATACAGTACATCAAACCCCTTTTAGGACACTACCACTGTTGTATAACTGAGGTTGTTTCATTCAGGCTCACTTTGAAGCCACCCCATCACATCACTGGAATGCTAAGCAATTTCTCTGAATAACTTGCTGACATTTTTTGACCAAGTAAAATGACTGGAAGATTAGCAGCTGAGATTCAGTTTGAATGTATCCACTAATCTTCTGGAACATTTGGGGCTTTATATGCTGCCATTGCTGACTTTTAAACTGCTTTCCACTCTCTTGTTGATAATTTACATAAAACCAAATGCATGTTGTTTTGACATGGACACAAAAACAACAAGAAGCCCTATTCTCTATTCTTGACATCCCGTATAGAAAACACAGCAATTTTCACAACCGAATACAAGTTTATTTTATATCTTTAGAAATAAGCACCTCACCACCATCCCCTCTGATGTTATGCTGTGACAGCACATCTCCATCAGAAAAGTTGCTGCAGTGAAGAACTAAAGGACAAGTAGGGAAAGTATCTGTGAAAGAAGTCTAGGCTAAAGTATATGTTTATTATCCAAAGATATATTTGGTATTCATGTTTGAAACATTGAAAATTCTTCAGCTACTCAAGAGCCACAAATGGTTAGTTTGTCAGGAATGCATTAATGTCTTAGTTTTAAAACATCAGAAAAAAAGTGGTTTAAGTATACCAACAACTCTTAGTTTTTTAGAGAATGTAAAATTAAAAAAATTGAATTTTTAATGGATTGGTTGCACTTTTAAACATTCCCTTTGCAGTTTTTCTTTCCTCTCGAACAAGATAATAGATCATTTATATGAAAATGATGAGTGGAGCATGATTTTTGTCACAATAATAAGACCAGAAACTGTCCAAATATGCAATGGCTCACTGGAGAGTAAATTTATCAATTTGTGTCATGTGGTTTTCACCTGAATTGCAGGCCAGCAACAGATCCTCAGTCTGTTTGTTTCAACCGGGGAAATGAACGTGAGCTTAGATCTGGTGCTGTAATTTCTGAAGAAAATATTGAGCCCATTTTTCACAACATGTCTTTTGAACGTCTTGAAACTATGGTTAATTTCTTTGTCTGAAAAATAAGAAGGAATCTAGCAACAGAGGCACCTCTCAGCAAAAGTATAAGGCTGTCTACACTGGAAGAATTTATTATATTAATAATTATCAATCAGGTATGAATTTATTTTACAATAAATGCTATTTCTAATGATATATCTTTTTTGTTCCTTGTTATAGATCAAATATCCGACCAGAAAAGGCCAGTTACAACTCCCACCAGTTCAAGATGCATACGTTTGAAAGAATCACATCCTGTAGTTACTGTCACCTCCTGCTCAGGTAACATTCAGGCAACTTGCTAATTCTGATTTATTCAGAATAACAGTGCACACCTGATGAAGTACCAGCAAGGCACAAATTCTGCCCTTAGGGTAAACTTGAACTGTTGCTACACCTACTGTTCTTGAATAGCAAACTGATTGTGTGTTCCAAGATAAATACACTTTTAATCTTTTTCACGTTGAGGGAAACACAGAAAAGACAAGAACACAATGAACACAATGCCGTTTTATAGTTCAGGCCTCAGTCACTTTTCCTCAAGCACTTCAAGTGGAAAAAAAGAGTCCTTAACCTGAGTGAAAAAACTTATTGAGCTTGGATGAAAGTAAATATCTAATATACTGTCATATAGGCAGTTCACCGTCCTGTTTTGAGCTCACAATGCAGGTTTTATGGTCTCTAAAAATTTGAAGGACATTTCCCGTGTCATTTCACTTATCTTGACAATGTGACAGGAGCCAGAGAATTCTAAATGTCAAGGTGTTTCTTTTCTGGTTGCTGTTGTACATGAAATGTATCCAGTATTTTACTGTCTCCAGGGGCATCTTTAACCAGGGTTATCTCTGTCTAAAATGTGGCCTGGGGGCTCATAAGGAGTGTTTGGGTCGGTTCGGAGTCTGTGGGAGAACAGGTGAGGAAGGGCTCTTCTGAGCACAAAATTGAAAAGCTTTTGGTGACCTTTAGGCCTCAGTATACTTATACACACTAAATATTGAAATCTAAAGTTACATTCATGAAATTGGCCAATTTATGATTTTTCACTCTCCTGAAAGGGAAACACCTGTACTTGTTTGTAATTTTTTAAAGTAATATTTTCTACATCACTCCTGATGCATATCCAACTGCAAGTATGCTGACAATTCTTAATTTTCAAGGTTTTCAAGTTAAAACATGTAGAAAGGATAACCTTAATCTTTGTCCACCATTTTGTCTTAATTATTTTGATTTTCAGTGAACAACTACCCACATTAGCGTAATAAGAATACGGTAAATAAAACATGATACATGTCTGACTTGTCACATTTTTAGCTGTTTAACAGTTGTATGAAAATGTGGGATATGTTGAATTTTAATGCTGTGTCTAGCCTTATGTCTGTGTCACCAGACTGGTGCTTCCAGATTCTGTACCCTCACTGAATTTACAGACGTCTCAAGCCAGTTTGGGCTTTTGACAAGCTTCCTTAGCAGGAGCACTGTGGTTTTTATGCATTCAGAGGCTGTGATGAGGGCCAGCAGAGGTTGACAGTTGAGGTTGTATGTCAAGAAGCCACCACACTCTCATATTATATTCCCCTCACTGTATCTGTTTCTCACCTGCCTGCAGATCCTGTCAAGCTGAGGCCCAAGGTAAGACCTGAACTCCTTCTCTTCTTTGACTCAGACATCCTAGCTAACACAAGAGGCAGGGCATAAATTAGCAGCTGAACTCCATCTAGTCGTATCAATTGCCAAAGACAGGTCATAAAAGATTGTCTCATCAGAAACAACCAAACTTCACTAATGAAGTGATTTTGTTGCACTGCTGAACAAGTTCTAATTTTAAAGTTGTGCAGAAGAGGGTGATGTAAATTGTTTTGCAACTGTTGTGCTAATATGTGTCTCTGTTACAAAATGCAATTATTTATTCCACCATTTGTGATAAAGCATTTTTTTCACATTTTTTTCCTGCATTTAGAAACAACAATTAACTGAATCTAAAGACAAAATATACAGTTTAAAAGCTTCAGGAAAACCTTAGAATTTTTGTCATTTGTAACCAATTTCCTATTACGTATATTGGTCTGAAGCGGACCCATTCACCTCTAATTGAAAGACTTTTCTTTGACAACTTTAATAAGGATGGAGTCAGAGCAGCAGGAGTTCTGTTTGGTCATACTCCTGTCATCATGTACCAGGCAAATCACAAATCCTGGTGCTATTCTGTGGATTTTGAAAATTTTAAGTAGATGGAACACTCATAATAAGTGTCAGAGTTGACGAGAAACTGTAATTGAACATAGAAAAAAGTCCAGGGGTACTTCTGAAGGAATATTCATACCAGATATCACCCATCAGTTCATGTAGCAGGCCTTGAAATTCATAATGACCAGAAAATGTCCTTTGACTTTACTATAAATGTGACAAAAATCAACTAATTTACTGAACATGTGAGGCTGGATCTAGTTTCAAATTCTCATTATTGTCAGAAAACAGATAAATGGTGTTTTTGCAAAATTTCCTCACAAAAAACAACCAAACTCTTTACTTCGGTTTTCTTTTAAGATGGTTAATCCTAACATCTAAAGAATAAAACCCATCGAGATGATTGTATGACTCATTTTCAGGTCAGCTTGCTCCTGCACACAAGCTAGGAACCTCTTACTCTAAATTTATCAGTTTCCCCACAATGTTTCTATTATTTTCATTTCTTTAGTTTTCTCTGTCCTTTAAAAAAAATCTTTCCTTCTGTATTCACAGGACAACACAACACCACAAGACTCAGGTCAGTATAGTTTGACCACTTGAACACTTTTTTTTAACCTGCAGAGGGTTTTCAGAGCCTTTTTTTGCCTGAGCTCTGAGCTCAAACACAAACTGAGCTCAAACAAAACGGAGATGGTTATTCTGACCATAAATGTTCTTTTCAGCAGGGTTACAGCTGCTACCTTCCTAACCTGAACCTAACTCTTATTACAAAATGGAAACAAACAGATGTTGGTCTACAGCTAATTTTAAAATGTCAACAATGAATCTTTTTCATTGAGCTTATACTAATATGCTTATGCTAACATGTAAAGCACTTTTGTTTTCTTTAGAAATGAGCTGAATGAATCACTTAATTATGGGGGAGAGGTTATAGGAAATAGGACATATATATATA
>JAVKLF010000064.1:4041102-4051769 GCA_034783495.1 Millerichthys robustus | reverse complement strand
GTGTGTGTGTGTGTGTGTGTGTGTGTGTGTGTGTGTGTGTGTGTGTGTGTGTGTGTGTGTGTGTGTGTGTGTATTTCCTTTGTGAGATGGCAGACTGAAACCCAGGCCAAGCACTGGAAGGAGTGTCAGACTCAGATTCAACCAACTAAAATAAAATGGCAAAAAAAAATATGAATTTTGGAAAGACAGGTTACCCCAGGCTTTGTGATGGACTTGCAGCTGTAGGGTGCCCTCTGCCCAATGCACAATGACCACTGGAGATGTGACCCTGTGACATTGCAAGAACAATGGTTAGGATATAGATTATTTATTTATTATTAACCTTTATTTAACCAAGAAAATTCCACTGAGATCACAGATCTCTTTTTTACGAAAGGCTTGGGCCTGAAGGAAATCTAAACATGCATGTTTTTGGACTGTGGGAGGAAACTATGTATCCAGAGAAAACCCACGCAAACAAGAAGAGAACAAGCAAAATCCACACAGGATGACCCCAGAACCAAACCATTGCTTGAACTGAGAATATTCTTGCTGTGAGGCAACAATGCTAACCACTTAGTGGTGCCATGGTGCTGTACAAAATGCTGGGGAATTTCGTCTCGGTTGCTAAACCAATGAGATTAATTGATTAATATGAGCTTAGATATTTATCAGGTGCAGTTTGTCAATTTTCTCCCATCTTAAAAGAACAGAAAAAATATGCATCAAGGCATTTGGAGGGTAGAAACATCCACACGATATAGATATGTAATATTTATTAACTAGGCGTTACTAAGTGTAACATACTTTGTAAAGACAAAAACTTTGCTTCTAGTGTTGCACTAACATAGGTCCTATAGATAAAAATATTAGTAACAAATATTGTCATAAAATTATAAAATTGTTTTTCATAAGTTTCATAAACTATGAAATATAATATAATATATATAATATAATATACAATATGGAAAATATGTCAAAACAGTTGCCAAGTAATGCCGGAGTAATGCTAGAAACTTCATTCCAAGGTAGGATCTACTTACTTCAGATATACTTCACTAACCTGGGACCAAAAAAGTAAAACTAAAAGTTTTTATTTCTTATTTCCCTTTTTAGGTGAACAGAATGCACCTTTAAAACTCTTCTACCAATTTGAAGATTGTTCTTAAGGCAACGTGTTTTTTTCCTCTTTTTGCTGGTTTATGTCAAATATTGAACAACTTATTTTGTTGTGTCCTTCACAATGTGTGGGCTGTTACATAAAGTGTGATTTCATTAAAAAACACAAGTCAAGTTTAAGGCCCAGTTTGCAAGGGAACTACTGTATCTCATGAAGGCTAAACATGGTATTGCATGTTTTGTTAAACTGAATTTTTATTAACTTTCGATAAATGTAAAAAAGACAAACATCAAAAGTAGGATTCATGCTGTAAAGTAGGTTTTATTTGGAGTACACAGTTTAAAGCTTGGATTCAGCATGGATAGCGACAAAAGGATCTTCCTCTCTGTTACTGATGCTGAAGTGGGCACGACCATCACTTCCAACTTGTATTTGCTTCCCGGTGCACCCACTTCCTTCCTTCTGTCCCGAAATGACATCACAGTAGGTTCCAGCAGGCATTCCTGTGTTCAGGGTCACATCCAGATCCCTGAGAGACAAAACATACATCATGTTCACCCAGCATCAACACATTGTCCAAATTAAATCAGAGTTGATAGATATAATAGTTGTTGGAATCAGTAAATTACTTATTGTAGAACCTAGGATTAAAATGCTTACAGTCATATACGTAGGATAAACACAGCAGCATTTCAAAAAGTTTGTCATCTTCACAAATTTCTTACCAGTCATCGTTGTTAAAGACAATGAAACCCCGATCACCTCGGCCAAAAGCAACCTGATTGCTCTGGTTGTCCCACCAGTTGGCTTGAGACTGTCCATTGACCACATTACGGAAAGTGACCATATTCCTTAAAACAATATATAAAAAAAGAGGTGTGAACAATAAACTATATCTGAACAACAAAGGTTTTATGATGCATATTCCAAGGTAGAAAATAATTCAGCTGCATGAAGTTGGCAGTTTGTTCTGAGACTCACTTGATCTGACGCCATCTGTGCTCACACACCCATCCATCCCCACAAGTCTGATCAGGGTTGATGGGAACGGGCTTAGTGGATCCATCACCATTGCTGGGAGGGCCTATCCAGTCATTCTGATCCTGTTATTGTTCATAAATTGGTTTAACCCAAGTATAAAACACACACATTTTCCAAAAATGCTTGGATGTACGATGTGTCACGTTTTGTTTTCGGGTTTTTTCCAACGGGGAACATACTTTTCCATCCACAAAGTTACGTTCCCACCGATAGCTAGACATGACCCTGGTTACTCCATAAGGATGAGCCAACATGTAGCCAACAGCCATCTTGTGGAGTCTGGAGTCCCAGAAGGTAACAATGGATGCACCACCAGCACCGTGACCTCTCTGGTTGTCGTGATTGTCAATAAAAACAAGAGCATTTCCATCTGGCATAAAGCCCCATCCCTCTCCCCAGTTCCTGAACACATAAACACAACACAATCACGGGGAAATTCAAGTTGTTCATTTGTCACAACAACACAAAAATACTAAATCATTTAAGCCACTTGCATAAATCGACATACTTGGTATAAGAAAGCTTCTCTCCATTCCATTTCCTGAAGACTGTCCCAAGTTTGGCACCATATTTAAATTCAGTTACTCTTCCCAGATGGAAATACTCTTTGGATGAGATGGGCTCACCTCCCAGATCAATCACCTAGAAAATGTACAGCAGAAATAACAAGAGGAATAATACTGCAGCTTGCTGAGTAAATATGGCATTTTAAAATATATTTGTTTTAAAAAATACACACAATATACATAGTAACATTAAAATTTACCTCCTGGAAGATGAAAGGTCTTGAGCCACTGGGGAACCACTTGGTATTGAGGTTGCTAAGACGACGGTAAACGTTATCCAGATCACCTGGCCACATGTGCTTGCAGGCATCCACTCTGAATCCAGCCACACCCATGTCAATCAGACTGTTCATGAAATCAGCCACTTTGCCTCTAACATAATCTTTCTCAAGGGCGAGGTCCAACAGACCAACTAAACGACAGTCACGCACCTGGAGCAAATAAAAGAATGTGGTTTCCAAACAATAATTTCATGAATAACTGCTGCTGCTATAATTTTATTTGATATCTAGATGATGAAATATTGACTGTTCATTTGTAATAAATTATATAGAACATTAATCAACGTGAACCAAAATTTTCACTGAAATATCCCTTTTAGTGAGGACTCACCAATAAGAATAATAAACAATAGATAAAAACTGCCACTGTTTAGCAATTGTGTTTTTCATTGTCACAGATTACCTGGTTGGGATCTCCATAGTTCTCAATGTTTCCACTGCCAGTGTGGCATTTGTTGTCATTGAAGTCCCAACTGGTGTACGGCACACTGGGGAATTCCTGTTTGTTGGCACTGAACCAGCTCCCGCACGAAGAGTGGTTTCCCTCTCCACCACCAGCACCGCACATGTGGTTAATGACAGCATCCACATAAATGTTAACCTGCAAATGAATACATGAGTGAAATTGCAATATTCAATTAATTTCCCTTTATTTCTTGGTTGATTTAATAATTTTTCAACATGGTAGCTTTTTTGGGGGGAAACATGTAAAACTACCACCACTACTTTTTTTTGGGTTACAATGAAGTCAGACCAGTAACACAAAAATAAAAAGCATTTTTCTGAAGAAATGCCTTCTACACATTGAGTGCTGCAGAATTGTTTACCCCAACATTGTTGCATCTGGTAATCATGTCTCTTAGTTCGTTTTCATTGCCAGATCTGGAGCAAAGGTTGTAGCCAGTTGGCTGGTATCTCTGCCACCAGGGCCTCCAAGGATTGTCCAAAACAATGTGTTCATTTGGAGGTGAGATCTGAGCAAAACAGAAGAAACATATATTACTTGCAACTGTCTTGTGATAAAGGAATGTTTTTTTTCCAATAAAACATTATTGTAAATAGCACTTCATGAAATTGTTATAATTAATTGCCTATTTGTAACTCTATGTGCCTTTCTAGGCTACCAATTCAAAGTGCTTTACATACTTTTCAAGATAAGCATTTGTTTCTCTAACAACACAATCTTTGCTCTCATTTACTCATCCACACACATTCATACAGCCCTTTATCACATCTTTAGAAGGCACATCTGAATAAATCATTTTAAAATGTCTAATCAGTGCTTTTGATCACATTCATACACCTATAGGGCACATGTTCTCAGTAATGAAGGGTTCAGTGTCTTGCCGAGGGACACTTGAACATGAGACTGTAGAAACTTTGTCTAACTCCCACATTATAATGTAAAAGGAGTCAAGTTTAAACTTTTCACTAAAAGACCTACCCTAAAATATATGTCCTCCAATCAGACAGAAAAAAATATCTACAATCAGATTTTTCACTCGAAGGAAGTAAGAGACCACATAGATAATGACAAATGTTAAAAACACTATTTGTAAATCTTTTTGTGAAAATCTAATTTAAATAAATCACTAAAGCACTACTTAACTCAGTCCTAAACATTCAGCATAACAAGTTTGTGCTAGTAAATAAAGTAAAATAATCTAAATCTATAACAACATTGAAGAGGTATTATTCATTTTAAACTTTAATGTGAGGGTATGTTATGTAAACTAAACACTGCTTAGCTTAATAAAAAATTTGAGAAAATGTGCACCTCTAAATGACCGTTTCACTAAAATAATAATATGAGTAGTGAAAGGCACAAGTTAAGGCTGTTAAAAATGGCCTTACATCAAAACACACACAAACACACAGGACTAGCTGCTTAAAATGATCATTGTCTTGAATTTCTGATTGCCAAGCTTCAACTCCTCATAAAGCATGCTGAGCACACTAACGTGTTTACCTGGACTCCACCAAAGCCATTGGGACCCAAGAAGCGCTCACACTCTGCAGCGATGTCGGCCCAGCGCCACTCAAACAGGTGAACAATGCTTGTCCTTCCATGCTTGATATGGGGGTTGTGCTGGGCGAGGCTGAGCCCAAACAGGGTGACCAAGATAACAAGCTTCATGCTCTCCTGTGATGACTGAGAAACGCTCAGAAGCAAGCGGTTTCTGTCTCACTTTTTGTCTATATATAGGGTTTCCTCTCTCTCCTGTATCAGTTGGAAACTACAAATTATCAGAGTTAGAGATAAACATGTGCTGCTGTCTCACAGCTTTCTAAACTGAGTGTAGCAGCTGAACTGAGTTTGACCCTTCCTGCAGTCCAGATCAAACAGAAAGTTGAAACCCCATTTGACAAACTGGAGGGCAGCAGTTAGCTTACATAAAAAAGACATAGTTCATGTTTTAATAGTTAATATCATTTTAAGTTTAGTGAAACATATAATTACTTCATTGACCACATTATCCTCTGGGAAAAGTAGTTTGATTTTGATTTTAATTTTCTTCAGTGCTTTTGTGATTTGCATATTTTATTGAACCACACAATTTATATAACCAACTGCTGAACAGACAATCCAAACAGGATTACCAAAATGTTCAACTAAATGGTTGTCTTCAAGGAGAGAGCAAAATGGACACGTTTCACAAAAACAATCTTTTTCTTTAGCCATGCCACACCAATGAGATTAGCTGCCAAATATCAGCTTAGATGTTTACCATGTAGTGTCATACCATCAGGATTGTTGACTCATTTTGATTTTTTCCACGTTTCATCAAACCCCCCCGCCACAAGTCACATTTCTTTTCACCTCCCTTTTCTCAGCTCAGTGTGAATGAACTTTTTACCTAATTAAATCACCAGTTTCTTGGAAGAAACCTCTGTGGGAGTTTATCAGAGATGCAGAATGCTGGAAGGTCAAATTCTTTTAGGCCTTGTTTACAAAACTGTCTCTGAAAAGATTAGTGCTTTTTCAATGTTGAATGTTTCATTCAATGTTTATTGGGGCAAATAAACAAAAAATAAAAAACATTTACATGGATCTGCTGTAGTAATATGTCACACAGAAAATGATGAACTTTTGTGCTGTTGCTTAAAAATGGTTGGATTTTGACCCAAGTTGTCAAGTGTTGAATTTAATATTACAGAGGTGCCCACAAATCTGCAGTTTATCATTTACTCAGAATTCTCACCAGTCATTGTTGTTAAAGATGATGAAGCCCTGATCACCTCCATCACAATCAACCTGATTGCTTTGGTTGTCCCACCAGTTGGCTTGAGGCTGTCCATTGACCAAATTACGGAAAGTAATATATATATAGCAAGCTTTAAAATCCTGGAGATTGTTTTTTTTAAATTTAATTTTAGACAGTTTTTATTTATGTGTTAGACCAGTGCTTTGAATTTTTAAAGAATTATTAGTTAGCTCATTGTATACTATTTTTTGCTTTATGTTTCAAATATTAGTTTCAAGTAACTGAGGCAACTCATGTGTAGAGTTGATGCTCCTTCGTACTGAAAAGAGTCAGCTGAGGTCCTTCAGATTAGGATGCCTTATGGATGGCTGTCTTTAGAGGTGCTTCAGGCACATCACACTGGAAAGATGTCCTTGGGCAAACCCAGGACTCACTGGAGGGATTGTGTGTTTTCTCCGGCCTGGGAATGCCTTGGGATCCCCCAGGTGGAGCAGGAGCCTGATGCTGGAGAAAGGGTTGTCTGAGTTTCTTTCCTGGACCTTTTACCTGTGTGACCCAACAACAGATAAGTTGAGAAGATAGATATAAATAAATATATAGATGGAGTATTACTCCAGGCAATGCAAATAATGTGTTTTGTCGCGACCATCTTGGTAATAAAAAATAATAAATGTTGTTTAAACAGACAACTTCTGTATTGTTTCAGCCAAAATATTACACATTTTCACCAAATTTAGAATAAAAATTGTTTTTTTACATTCTAATTTGGACTTAATTTGAACTGTTTATATCCTGTGGTTTTAAATACATTATTCTGAATACTTTGTCATGTTTACAGTGCAGTCTTTAAAATGAATAGTAAAATAATTTACGTTCATATGACATTGTAAAGAAAAACTGAAGCATTTCCCATAAATTATATAATAATTATAATGGAAACATTTGTTTTTTTATTTAAAAGTAGCTATGTATGACAGTGTGTCATGGAAATGAAAACAAACAGTACAGGTGCAGAAGTTACATCACGTAATTTGTAAACTGTTTCTATTTTATTTGCTCTAGAGGAAAATCAACACAGATTAACTACAGTGATGTAAGATGTGTAAAAGATTAAACATGTTATGAAAACGTCACCTTAAATACCCTCACGAATGCAAACATTTTGCAATGAGAGCCACACAAAGAAGTGTTTTATGTAATTCAACAATGAAATGATTGATATCTAATAAAAACATGTTATAAGTGGCTATCTTCACTTATTTGATTATCTTATTATTTTTTTACATTTAATATAGAATGTTTTAGGACTTTTGTACATATTATTGAGTCAGTCATTTACAAGGATGTACAGAAATTTGTAAATTGTTATTGAATTTATCCTGTGGAGTAATTGTACATTTTTAGACAAATGCCTTGATTTTTTTTAAACCAAATATAGAGATTTTAGAGTCCACAGCTATCAAAATATGAAGTATTTACTCATGGCACTACAAGCATTTTGCATAAAAAACTTGTAAATGCCAAAATAAGATTTTTTTTGTTAGTGTTTCATAAATAAGGTTTTCATCATCCCAGCTGCTTCCTATCAAACCCAGCTCCAGACCTCTCATCACCTCCTGCAGAGAGCGTGTCAAACAGACATCTGACCTGCCTTACTGAGTTTCGTTCCGGGTCGCTTCTTCCAGTGAGTCTTCAGGTTACGGGCTTGTTTAAAGTGAAAAAGGGCTCTGACAGGTCTGTGGTGAAAACACAGGCCTAATAACCCATCTGTGTGCTGACTGTGAGGTGACACATAAGGACTAAAAGTAGAAAAATCTAATAACACAGGGAAGATTTTGCTCTGATGCTCTGTTAACAGTCAAGTCACTGCTGTTGTGAAAATAGTCTAGTCACAAACACACAGAAACAGTTTATAATGAGCAGTGAGCAATTTAAGTAATACCTATACTTTATAAATAAACCTACTCAAATAACCTATTTGTGAATTGTCTTTAAAAGGATGATAAACTGACTATGAAGTTCTTCAATCTATTTGTATATATAATTTAGTTTTGGGAAACACTTAGCTATTTAAATAACTGCCTTTTAAGGTGTTAAACAAAAATGTTGTGAGGTAAAAAAAAAAGAAACATTGTGAAAACGATTGCATGCTGTGAATTCACAGTCTGAAGTTGTTTCTGTTTTTCACTCAGATGTAAATGAACTGAAGCTTTTCTTATTTGACTATCTACCCTACATAAAGTTCCCTGCCACTTGGGGGCAGTAACAACACAATGTGAACACACATTTCTCTTTTTTTTTCTTTTGGCAAATTGATTAGAAAAACTGTGGCACGTGATTATTCACCTGTTTTGGTTTAGTCTGACAGCTGAGGCGCCTGGACCTGATCATTTAGTTTGGATTTAGTCCTCAGTTTAGCTGCTGTAGCACAGCAAAAGATTGTAGACTGGACTCGCCATAAACAGATGAGGAAAAGCCTCTGTTCTTTGGCGCTAACACATCACCCTAAGCATCCTGCAAACTGTTGTATCAGAACACTTAATACAGCCATCTTAGACTTGCTTTTTTAATTAGAGTCATATGATTTCTCACCCCTATGACCATTGTGTGGGAGGAAACATCAGGGAGAAACTTTAGGCTCACTCACATTTTCCCTAGAGCCCCCCACCAAAAAAATTCCAGTCACACCAAAGTCCTTTCCTGTATGGACAACACAGGACATATACCTCCAGAGCTGATGAAGAGTTTGGGCAGGACAAAGCTTTCTTTCATAGCTCAAGCTCTGAGGCCAGGTGAAGTGGGAGAAGCTGGTCATTTGATTCCCACTCTTGGTTCCGTCATGGGAAAGTGGAAGAGGATTGGAAGTAGGTGGGGTTTGAGCTTACCAAATCCCAAGGAGAAAGAAGAGGAAAAAATCTGAAAGAATGAGGTTAGCAGGTTGAATGAGAGAGGCAAGCAAAAAGACAACAGAGCGAGAGGTGAGACCGTGGTCTTGCAGGATAAATGAGGAAAGCGAGAGCATGGGGGGTGAAGGGGATGGCAGAGGTGCTGCTGTAGGGCAACTAAGAAAGAAAACAGAGGGCAGTGGAGCAGAAATAGACACAGGGAGTTAAAGCAATAAAAGAAAAAACACAATGCTGGGAATAGGATAGCATGTACCGACAGATAGCCTTCCTATACAAATGACAGAATTTAAACCAATTGTGTCAATGTGTAACATTACACACACTCATGTGATATCACCAGTGGTAATGCTAAATGACTCTCAACTACTAGGTACCAAATTTTAGATTAATATTGGTTAATATTACTTATAATTAGGGTTGATTCAAAAAATTAATCAAGTGTAGATCAGTTGTACTCTCAATTCCTATTTATGGGAAAGTTTCATTAAAATATGCTCAAAAGTTTATGAGATATTTTGGGATCAGACAAACACAGGTGGTAAAAGAAAATAAAAAAAAATTGCAGTACTCAGTAATGGTAAAAACATTTTATTTTATATTATATTTGTTGAAAATGTGAATGAAACTTTAACTTTACTTTAATGATACTTTAATCTTTAACAATACACTTGGTGCATCATTGGGTGCTGTAACATTCCATGACGTTTTAAATGAGTTCATTCAAGGCGTGTACTAACAAGTTTCCCATCTTGACAATGTCAGAAGTCACTCCTAGTTACATTTTTTTAAGATAAAATGTGTCTTGTGAATTTACAGGTTTTCTTTGTCAGGTTCCATCATAGCAGAAAGGTATATAAAGTAAACTCCACAGTCTCACCCAGTGGAAATTTTCAGCTAAGTCCTTCCCCCACCCTATTACCCCGACTTTCCTGGTTTTTTTCATGATATGTTGTGCAGATGTTGAAAAAAACTTTCTGTCTCACTGCAAAGAATAACAGCAGCAGCTGAAATCCCCAATGAGTGGTTCACACTATGAAACTTGCAGAAAAACACATAGTCAGACACGTGCACGCCTGTCTGGGATCGTGTGCATCCAGCTGCAGACGCAGATTAATATACTTTTGCAATTTCTTTTGACAAATCATTAAATTTGACATTCTCCTGTTTATTTCACACAATCAGTCAGCCTCTGTAGAGTTTCCATTCTGTCCTCAGGTTATTATAGAGACATAAGGTATACATCATATGTTGAGACTTTAGGATAACATTTATTTATTTATAATACATAATACATTAATTCATTTTCCATAAATGTTCTGTCCAGTACATGGCCTTAGGATGCTGAAATCTATCCAAGTTGTCACTGAATGAGAGGCAGAGCACACCGTGAACGGAACTTAATGTCCCAGTTTCTTCACAGGTAATTCTTGCGATCTAGTTTTTCCTACAATAGTATGTTGTTACAAAATAATATTAGATGGTATTTAGATTTGGAATCCATGCTGATACATTGCAGTTTTTTTTCTTTTTGAGTGTATTGTTATTGTGTATAGGTCCAACTAACCTTA
>JAVKLF010000064.1:3968409-3979097 GCA_034783495.1 Millerichthys robustus | reverse complement strand
GTGTGTGTGTGTGTGTGTGTGTGTGTGTGTGTGTGTGTGTGTGTGTGTGTGTGTGTGTGTGTGTGTGTGTGTTGGACTGCAGGGTGAAGTTGGTGGACCTGGACAGAAAGGAAGCAAAGGAGACAAGGGTGAATCTGTAAGTTTGTTTCCCCTTCTGTTGATTTCAGTTTTTAAGCAATGAGATCAAAATTATCGCTAAAGTTAAATAACCAAAGATCCCTAATCCTGTCAAGTTAAATTATTGAAAATTGTTGAATTTGTCTTACAGGAAAAAGTCTTCAGCTTGTAAAGAAAATCTTAATTGAATAAATTAATTTTTTATTTTAGTCTAAATGTAAATGTGTTCTTTCTCTGTGTTGAATTTTTGTACTTTGTATATGAGTCGTGTAAAGATAACTAAAAGCTTTAATTTATATGAATGAATTTGAATAAATTGACATTTATTTAAGCCCAAGAAAACTGGGGTTAGCTGATTGATTGATGATTAGTTTTGGCATATCAGCTTGACTGCATGACTTTCTCCTTTTTGCTTTCTAGGGTCCTCCAGGCCCAACTGGTCTCCAGGGTGTGATTGGAGCTCCTGGTCCTGCAGTGAGTATGACTTTCTGTCAAAGTTTATCTCACAAAAAAGGATAAAACAGGTTTAACATTACAGTTTTAGAATTAAAGATTTAATTCTCAGAAGACTAATAAAATAAGCGGCAAATAACCAGCTGACATTGCTGGGACATCGGAGTTCACTGCAAATATTTCTATTTTTTCTTTTCAAAAAGCATTTAAAAGTTTTGGATAATAAATTTTAAATAAATTATTTGTTTACAACATTTTGATGCCTTAGAAATATGCTGTTTTTTTAACTGATAGCCTCAGGCCACACTGAAAAAGAATCAACTAGGTAATAAAGTTTGAAATGTTTTTTCTTCTCCAGCCAAGGCGTCATGCAGACACTGGAAGTGTTATTAAAATATTCACAAAAAAGTTAATTTTACCAAAATCTTGGAATGATTAACCATTAATCACATGTGAACTTATATTGTACATACATTAGGAAATATTTATACTATAGTAACACTAAACCATAGAATGATTCTCAAAAATATTATCAGTTTGTCTTTTAAGACGATTGAAATCGTATTTAAATGCCATATTGTGACAACTTTTTCATATGCATGTCAAAAGAATCCAATTCCAGGGCACCCATTACACAAGCAGTACTGCATTTTACAGTCTTTTTCTGTGGTTCAAAAAGTGTAGGCAGCAGTGTGGGCTCAGCAATCGACAATCTTTCGCCAATATAAGGCTCTAAAATTTGTATTTTAATCTTCACTTGTACTTGGTGTGTATTATAAACAGAAAAAACATTTGTTCCTCAACTAATCAACATCTCTATTTCAAAGAAATAGGTTTTAACTTGTGATCCTGTATTTACAAAACAGTCTTGCAATGATGTGCCCCAAAACTGCCAGTCATTTTCATGTATTCTTAGCAAAAACATCAGCTGAATTTCACAGAAAATCCTCCTATTATAAGGAAAAAGTTCTGTTTTGGCTGTAGCTGGCAACCTGAAGGCAACTAACAACTCGTTGCTGGAAATAATAAGGCCATACCAGCTGCTCTAGTGAAAACCCACCATCTGCAGGGCTCTGTGGGGGCTGGAAAAGACCTGGTGAGATGAATTGCTGTAAGGAGGCAGTGCACAGTGTTGAATAGCAAATTATTTAACAGTTGTTTATCCTGGTGAGTCAGTTTGTATATTCATAAATTCATGACCAAATCCCAACTCATGCTGTGTTGTCTCAGCATAATTAGCCCTCATTTTAATAGTTAAATCTTAAAATAGACTTTAAGATTTGACTGCCTATATTTTATAACAAACTTCTAAAGCCAGGAAAGATCTAAAGGTTCAAGGCAAAGATGAATAATACAAATTTTCTTATTTCTTTTTCTTAACCCAAGACATTGCATAAATAATTTAAAACTGGTCACATTCCTGTCTTTAAGATTCTATTAAATGTCTGGATAGTCCAGGACTGGTCTTCAGTCTGGCAAACATTTGTGGTGCAAGCTGAAATTGTTTTCTTAAACAAGTCACAATTAAGTTTGAGATTAAATTCACCGGTACGTCCTTTTTAATTTTTTTTATTGATTTAGTCCTTCTTTTTCAAAAGAGAAGAAAAAAGGACATTATATATTTTGATAAATAAACATCTATGTGAAAATGCAGAAAACATGACACATCTATCTGTTTAAGGATTCTGTTTATAGGTTGGGTCATTCTAAAATGGTCGGGCATCACTGATCAGATACTCATTGTTGAGTAATATATTAAAGAGACACAGAGACGGAGAACAAGAGAGACACAGAGACAAAGAGACAAACTGAGACATACAGAGCGAGAGAAAGGGAGAGAGACAGAAAGACAGACAGAGACAGACAGAGAGAAAGAAAGAAACAAGAGTGAGACACAAAGATAAGCTCAGATGAAGATAGTGAAGTTAGCAGTTAGTCAAAAAGAAGCTTTTACCTTTTTTATTAACAATGAATTATGAAGAGTTTATAACCTACTTGATGATTCAAATATAAAATAACTCAGCTGATTTTTTGAACTTATTCAGTATTTATCTGAACTTTACAATTTACCAAATGATGAGGATCAAACAGCACATGTACTGCTTTACATTTTGTTGTCGCACTCCATAATGTGACAGTTATTTAAAAAAAAGGTTTCCATTAAATGGTTTCAGAGGGAGCCCTTGCATCACCCAAATAGGGCTGCGGGTGCATGCTGTTTTACAATGAATAACAAATTAGGACGCAGTTAAATCCAAGCTCTGTGACCTCGGACACCAATCTGTTCTCAATCTCCCCTGAGGAGATCAGATTTGTGACTTTGTTTGTTAAAATGTCTCTGGGCTTAAATCCACCTTGTCTGTGACTTTACTTTTCAAAGCTGTACTCATGTTGCTCATAATCACCCAACATTTTCTTCTAAACTGTTCTGCATTCAGTACCAGCGCCTCAGGCTGCCTACATGTCCCAAGGCTCGGCTAGAACTCCTCAAGCACTTTCAAGTGCTGACATGTGTTTGAACTGAAAACTTCCAGTCTGTCAGCACTTCACTCTTTCCCCATAGTCTCTTCTTTCTACCCTCTGTAGCTCCGTGCACCTCTGACTTCACAGAAGTCAGCATCTTTCACATATACAGTTTATCATGACCCTGTGGCAACATTGTACTGTATCCTTTACTGATAAGAAATCTGTTAGGATATTTCCTGTTTCCCTCAGGTAGCACAGCGGAAAGATGTTTTTGTCTAGCCCTTTTGCTTTCTCCTCGTTTTAATGCATTTTTATGCAAACAGTCTAATAGGCATTGTTGTGCAGTTAAACTCAATAACCAGAATGACTCATGAACACAAACCTTGAGATAGACTTTTGACCTTTGCAGAATTAGGCACTTCATAAAAGTCTGCCCGATCGCAAACTTGCACAAGATTACAACTTTAAAGAGCATAAACAAACGAAAATAATAGATGTTTGTTCTGAATGTATTTAAAAGTGTTTGTAGACCTTTCCTTCCGCGTGTGAACTTGGATTGGGTCTACAAGATTGAAATTGATGGAGATTAAAAATGGAAAAAAAAACAAAATGCAAGTGTTTGAGGTTTTGTATTGCCAAAAGCACAACTAATAGGAATTTGTGAACCCTGACCTCTCACAGGGCAGCGACGGTGAAGCCGGGCCAAGAGGACAGCAGGGTATGTTTGGCCAGAAAGGAGATGAAGGACCCAGAGGATTTCCAGGGCTACCGGGACCCGTTGGACTGCAGGCAAGTTTCTATCAAATCTGCTGCTTCTATACACACAATTGCATCTTTTATCTTTTATTTTGTAAACACATCACTTTTAAGTCATGCTGAACGTCACCCCGAGGGTATGCGCACATCACTTTTCTTATATTTGGGCCATCTAAAGCAGTTTGATTTCCTCCACACTCTTTAAACCTATGACTTTTCATCTCTCCTATTTACATTACATCAAAACACAGCATATTTTATTAATGCAGTGTTGACTTCCAATAGCACTTTGTTTAGCTCCTGGGTAAATATTGCTTTACCCCCTCAAGGACTATCCCTGGTATAGACAATTCTAAAAAATAATCTATAATGATTGCTAACATTTTGCATTTAGAGTTTTGCATTCATAATGGATGCAGGTTTTATTTTTTTTTTTGATTTTCCATCAGATTATATTCTTCCCATGGCGTAGACAACTTTCCTGTAGTAGTGTTCTCTGACTTAAATGAGAATACCCCAGGAATTTAAGCTGACATTTTAAGCAAGTTCTAGTTATAACCCATATTTTTCATTCTTTTTGCAAAGACAAGTACGACATTGATTACAATGTGAATTTCCAAACAGGATCTGATCCATCATGTGGTTTGCATGTTAGAGGAAACGGAAGAGAATAATTAGAGGGCCTTTCATCAATAACTGATTCTGGGGTTGTTGTTGTTTTTAATTCAACACTCATTAATCTGTGTCTCTTTGATTTTTAATGGTAGCTTCATTGATGTCTCTTGTGATCATCAGAACAGGAACAACACATTTACACATTTACAAATTAAAGTGTGAAAAAATGACATTCATTCTCCATATTGAGTCTGGTATAACATACTGTATACATTATTTTATTTTCTTAATGCTTTAACATCTTTGTAGCTGTTGACTTTATCTGATCTTTATGGAATTAGGTTTTACGTCATGGTAGCTTTTGTTTTATAGGTGTGTTGTTGCTGCAATCATAGTACTTGTCAATAATAAAAGAATGACACTAATTATGTGAAATATAACACATTTGTTATCAGTCTGATAATTAGTTAAGATGAAGTTATCAGGATTTATGATATGAATGAGTCATTGGCTAAATGTTCATAAACACTTATTCAGTTCTTGTTTTTTTTTCACCTCTAAGTTTCCAATTTTATTTAGGTAATCATGTGTATGTTAAAACCCAAGCAAGGAATGTTTTAAGTAAAGATGATCTTTATTTGTTTATCCACTGTAATAAATTATATTTAAAATAAAAGCAACACATTGACGGAGAAGGAGGAAAACTAAAACAGCAGAACTGATTCCGGCACTATTGTATCACAAATATCAGCACATATGTTGATATCGACACTTTTCATATTTGAATCAATTCAATGGCCTTTAATGGAAGGAGCAGAAAGCATAAACTGCAGGGTTATAATATTGTGGTGGTCTATGGGATATCTGTTTAATGTATATGTAATTATGATTTTTTTAAAGATCTAAAGTGCATAATTCTCATTATGTGAACATTAAGAGTCAAATGTTGAAAAAAGAACTTAAGCAGAACCTGTGATCTAACACTTGGAAAGAAGAACATAAAATGTCAAGTAGTGCTTTTCCATATTTTAGCTGTTAACTCACCAGTCTTTTTAATGACTATGTTTTAACTTGATTAACAGTATAATGTAGTTTACTGCTTTCTTTTCTTTCCACAAAACAAAATCTGTAAAGGAAAAGTAGAAGGTCAGTGCACTGATTCATTTAAGCCCATAGGCTGAATTTGAGGAAACTTCCTTCAGTGGCCATGAATAAAGAAGAAGGGCACTTGAGAATATGTCAATGTCACTTATCCAAAACTTACTATGGATGAAATTAGAGCAAAGCTCTGCTGGTCAATAGGGCCAGATAACGTTGTTATTAAGTGCAATTGGCTTTTAATTGGGCATAATGCACTCTATCCCGTCTTTTTTAATTATTTTGGGTTAAGCCGTCCTTCAATCCATGCCAGCAGCTGCTGCAAGCTCAGCTTTTCAATGCAATTATCTGTGGCATTAATGATTTTTGACCAGGGGTAATAATGGCTTCAGTCTAAAATCCTTCCACCAATAAGGTGTTTGTTGTGAAATATCAGAGTCCTTGCTGTGAGGACGATTTCTTCAGATTATGAGGTTAAGATGAGGACATAGAGAAAAGTAAATGTCACGTTGAACTGTCCTTAAATTCATGACCAGCTTAGAAAATAAAGTAAATGCCAAGCTGGAACATTTATTGATTTCTTTTGATGCACGCTCAAGGTAGTTTTTGTGTATCTAACTAGTGTTTGCTAAGTAGAATCATAACATTCCCTTTTTTCTTTTCTTTTTATCACTCTATTTTAGTCTCACAAGCATAATTTGGAACATTGTTTCTTCCATTACACATTACAAACTTTATAAATGAAATGACTTAATTTATATCCTCATTCCTACAACCCTCATGCTTACAACCTTTATGAGAGAAATTTCAGCCTGGTACTGATATATATATTGGCTTTCCCTATCACTGTAGAGCTACTCTAAATCAACAAAATGGGCTGAAACTGCATGAGTTATTCCAGTGATTGATCTCTGCATCCTTCTGGCTTAGCAGTAACATATTGCTGCTGCTTTTCATACAGCTATTGATTATGCATGCTCCATTATTGTAGTTAATCTAACACAACACACAATAACTACAATTAAGCAGACAGACAATAACCTACAATCACAAGTGACACGTTCTTCATTTCTGTTACTGATGCACCTTTCGGAGGTGGAGTCGAACTCTTTTGGCCAGGCATGGCTGAACACAAAAGCTGCATATTATGAACAGCCACCATCAATCTACGCCAATGTGAACATAGATGGATGGAGTTTCCACCCTGTAATTTACACAGGCTGATTACACCCAAGCCTTCCATACCCTTTAATTACAAAAGGTGTCCTTTTGACTAATTGTGTGTTTATACTAAGAGGTTCTGCTGGTATTAATGCACTCTTTTTACATCCTGAAGCCACTATTCAAAATGTGTCATCTGGAAGTACCTGGTAATGAGCACCAGAGTTGTATGTATGTTCTTGTCTGTGGATTTTCTAATGCTGGAGTTTTCTCTGTGGTGCTGCCTTTCATGACCCTTCTTATTTGTTTTTCCTGTGTTCTGAACAAAATGTGTCCTCCTTACAGGGTTTGCCCGGCCCTCCCGGTGAGAAGGGGGAAAATGGAGACGTTGGACAAATGGTGAGTGCAACTCAAACTGCAGCTTTTCTTTGTTAGAGCTCACATCCTCCTCAGGTGTGACTCTTTAGGAGGATGTTGTGCTGATTGTTTTGAAGCTTTGATGGTTGAGTTTAATGTCACAAGCAGCTTGACTTAGGTTTTCATTTGTGGAAACTGCGCTGACATACACTAAGCACTTTTTTGGCACTTTACGAGATCTGCACAAGCAAAAAGCTGTCTGTATTTGTTCTTGTTTGTTTTTATCCATCTGTTTTACCTTAACATGTCTTGCACATGCTTTGCCTTTGATTTATTCCAAAGATTGAGCAAATCTTTAAATGTTCCACCATAAACTCTACCAATAAAACTCCACTGCTGAATCTCTGTAAAACCAGGTAATACAGAGGTTTAGTAGCTAAATACAAAATTCTCAGCAGATATTTTTTGTATTGTAAACTGTTACATCAGCATTTCATATTGCTTCTGCACAAAGATGCAACAAATATATTTAGAAATTAGTGTGTCTCTCATGTGTATTGATACTAATCAAACACAATAGTCTCCGCTCCTCCTTACTAAAGTTATATAATTGTAATCTGTGTACACTTTTACAGTATGTAAATAAAATAAATTTCTTCAGTACTTTTTTTATGAAACAGGCAGCCAACAAATGCTGTAAAACATAATCTGAAATATCTTCATGACAGGGTCCACCAGGTCCTCCTGGTCCTAGAGGTCCACAGGGCCCCAGCGGAGCTGATGTACGTTTGTTTTTGTTTTTTTCTTACTGTTAATTTTTAATTGTACTCACAATTTCTAAATGTAATTTGTTTAATTCAAAAGTCTGTATTGATGTGTGTCGTTTTTATTCCTCTCCAGGGTGCACAAGGTCCTCCTGGAGGTATTGGTTCAGCAGGAGCTGTTGGTGAGAAGGTATGACTCTGGAGGCTGTTGTTGCATTAGCTTCTGCAGAACCAATTTACTGAAAACATTGTTCCCTAAAAAGTTGGTAAATATTTAGTGAGTTAGCTAGTCTCACGGTGATGAATATTGCCACTCAATTTAAAGATGTCAAAATGCCAAGGTGACAGCTGGTGACGAACTGACAAGGCTAGGCTTTAAAACACCATTTTACTTTGACTTCACAGGGAGAAACTGGAGAAGCTGGTAACCCGGGACCACCTGGAGAGCCTGGTATTGGAGTAAGTGTAAAATTTCATAAAACTAAACATATTATGATTTCAATTATGTATTTATGGCAAAATAAGACATTATATGACTCTGAAACACCTAACTATTTCTCAAACACTAATGTGAATGTCTCACCACATGAGGATTTCTAGTTTCAGTTAGTTTTTTGCTGCAACATCCAGTGATGTAATAATTTTATAAACATCAGTTATGAAAATCTCCACTGTGTTTAGTTTTATTGATTTTGGGCAAAGCAGTAGTCACTGCTTCCCTTAGACCAGGCATGCCTCACCTTAGTCATGGCCGTAAGACCTGTTGTGTCTGAGTCACTCAGGTTGTATTGATGTTTCCGTCTGCTTCCTCATATCTGTTTACAGTGACAGATAGATCCAGTGTTGCACATCAAATCCAGGTCAATATTTAAGGTGTCGTGCTGGCATTGACTAGAGAAGTGCTCAGCTCTAATGGGCCAACAAATGAATTTGGATTTGCAATCATGCTTCAGCTGCTGCACTCAGAACCGGTGCTTTAAGAACCTGCTTCTGCAACTAGGAAAAAATAATGCCTTAAATTTGTGGTGCTATAATTTTTGCTTTTTTTTTACCATGCAGCAGATTATCTAAATTTTGAAGTTTAGTTTTTGTGGCAGATTATTTTCTTTTTGCTGATGTTATTTTTGTGTTTCTTTTGATGCAACGTAGCTGCAGGGTCAGATTTAATAATCCACTTGTCTAGTGTTGCACCACTACCGTAATTTCTAAGTAATGTGACTGAATCCTGTGTGGCTGTTTTGATGTCATGACATTAATGTGTTTGTTTTTTTTCTCAGGGCCTTCGAGGAGAAACTGGTGAGAAAGGAGAAACAGGCCCACCTGGAGCTGCTGGTCCCGCTGGTGCTAGAGGACCCTCTGGAGATGATGGTCCCAAGGGAAACCCTGTATGTTGGCAGACACACACACACACACACGTAGCAGTGACTAATGCATCATTAGAGCTGTCAGCAACAGCATGACAGTGTCATATTTCTCAGTTGAGCTGTCTGTTGTTGACGAGTGTCAAACATGTGAGTCAATCAAATCGGTGTCTTAATGTGTCCGCAGGGTCCAGTTGGCTTCCCTGGAGATCCTGGTCCTCCCGGTGAGCCTGGTGCTGCTGTAAGTACTTACCTTTTTAATTAATATTTCATTTACGAGTCAATGTTAAATAGAAAAATGTCTTTGTATCACCGGTGGGTTATTTATTTTTATTTAGTTGTTTCACAGTTTATTTATCTATTTTTTGTATTGTGTGGGTTGTTTAGGGTCTTGATGGTTTACCTGGTGATAAAGGAGATGATGGTGAAGCTGGACAGCCAGTAAGTCTTACTTGGTTTGAGTCATTTTCTAAGTAGAAAATACCATTCATTTATTTTCCACTGCTAAAATTGTAGAAGAATGTTTAAATGAGTCACTTTTTCTTTTTACATAATGTTTATTTCTAGCTTGTAAAAAATTTAAGATCTAAATGCAAAGTCATACTGAGGTAAATTTCTAGCTCGCTCGTTTAACATAACTTTTTATTTGTCACTTGTGTCAAATTTATTCTGTGAGATAAAACGCCATGCTCTTCCAATGACAGAGATGACTTGTCATGTAAAATTGCTCTGAAGTGGAGCTAAGTGTGTTTTATCTGCTCTACTTCAGGGTCCTCAAGGTCCATCTGGTGAAGCTGGAGTACCAGGACCTCCTGGCAAAAGGGTGAGTACTTCTCAAAGTGACGTATTCAATGATATGTCTGTTCAACTTGTGAGACCACCTCTGTTTTTAAAGGGCTCTTAATCAGCGCCAAGCTACTTCACTACCGTCTGATCCATATTTATGATCATACAGTATGTTTTATTTTAGATGGATTTTCATGCATTTCCTAGAATATTAATCCAATTAGTAAAAATTAGTCTTTGAGTGTGAGAACTGCTGACAAACATCATAATGTAAGAAAATATTGACCTTTTGAGAGTCCAAGTGGAAGTAATAAAACAAAATATGGGCATGAAGCTTCTAAGGATAAGGCACATTAGTTTTTTCAGAGCTGTGGCTTGATTTGAAATCAGTATGGCTGTTACAAATTTTATATTTGTACAGTGAGTAACTTTTGTCACCTAGAGTTTGTATTTTTGAGGTAGTGACAGAACAAATCCGACCCCAGCTCCCTGTCCATATTAATGGAATTTGCAGAATAATTTTTCATCCTTCACCAAGGTAAATCTGGCTTAGTCTCTTTCACAGTATCTCTTCAAAAAGGGCTTTGGTTTAGTGTTCATTGGTGCATGTAACTCTTTGATTTCATTAGTCCATAGTCATGCTTTGGTGCACACACACACACACGCACACACACATGCACACACACACACACACACACACACACACACACACACACACACACACACACACACGCACACACACACGCACACACAC
>JAVKLF010000064.1:3910840-3925825 GCA_034783495.1 Millerichthys robustus | reverse complement strand
GTGTGTGTGTGTGTGTGTGTGTGTGTGTGTGTGTGTGTGTGTGTGTGCGTGTGCGTGTGTGTGTGTGTGTGTGTGTGGTCTTACTTGTATTTGAGATGCTGGATGGTCCCGAGACACTTGAAGGTACCATTGACCATGATGGCCAGTCGAGTGCACAGAGCCTCACACTCCTCCATACTGGTGGAACAACATTAATCCATCTTGTTTTTTTATTGTTACTTCATCATGTGACAAGTAATGTCACAGATTTCCAAAATACAAATAATAAGCCATTCATGATTTGGTTAAAAGTGTTAGCAGAAGACGTAACCACATGTTACGATTCAAACCTGTGTGAAGTCAGCACCACGGCCCTGCCATCCTGAATAACACTCATGATGGCGTTCCATAGGAAGCGCCGAGAGTGCGGGTCCATCCCTGTCGTGGGCTCATCCTAAAGGCGGGTATTCCCAAAAACAAACAGCAAACTTGACTTCCTGAGCACATAGTACCATAGAAACAGAGTCCTTATCGCCATCAGCATATGGCAAAAACCACAGATTTCTGCCAAGTTGAACTGAACTGCTCAGTTTCTTGCCAAAATATATGACACTGGAGGCCAGGCCTGACTGCACCCATATGGCTCCCCATCTGGTTCCATAGACCATTTCATTGATAAATCCCAGCACAAAATCTAAAATGCAAACAATGGGCCCTAAAGCGTGTTGTTGTTATTGGCTGACTCACCAGGAGCACCAGGGCTGGGCAGCCAATCATAGCGATGGCTGTGGAGAGTTTGCGTTTGTTGCCTCCGCTGTATGTTCCTGCACAGCAGCCTGCATATTCTGTCAGACCCAGCTTCTGGATGCCCCACTGTGCCACCTGCAGAAGGAAGAGGAGCTGTATTTAGTGGCCACTTCAGAGCATTGATAACTGACATTTTATGCTAAAGAAAAAAAAACGCATCAGCAACACAAAGAAAAAGTTGCACCAGACAACGTTAACAAAAGGGAACTGTCTCTGTCATCTGTGCAGCAGAGTATAACATCCTCTGGCAGTTCAATATGTAAAGCAGATGGAGTCCTACTCACTCTGGAGATCTCTGACTCGGGTATCCCTCTGAGCCGAGCGTAAAGGTAGAGATGCTCCCTGCCGGTAAGGAGCTCATCAATGGCGTCAAACTGGGGGCAGTAGCCCATGTTTTGGTGCACGTCAAGAATCTCTGTCAGGATGCTGCAAAATAAGACAGAAAAGGCTTTTCAGTGCTTGAACACAAATAACAAAGCAGGACGAAGACGTCAGATTTGTTTCAATCGTTTTTTTATTTAAATGATGACTATTAAAATGTGCTAAGATGAAAATAATTAAAAACATAAAATGCATGTTTATGGTGTGTCATAAATGACTTATTTATAACATTTCTTTCAGCTACAAACACACCAAAACCCCACAATATCTGTAAAACTGACTGAGTTACAGCCAGTTTTCTAAGGTTCATTAAGGTAAACCATATTATTTTCTTCAAATTTCCTTCAAATCTGTCTGAAGATTTGTGAAAAATTTTGATGATAGAGGCAAGAACTATATTGTCCCATTTTGAATTTCTGCAGTGGAAGACGATAACAAGATTTGTGATGTTAAAAGCATACTATCCTATCACTCCGTTTTCTTTTTAGAGTCTGATAGTTTAGGTTCATAGTCAGATAATGTTATCAGATGATGTCAGTCTGACCTTCCTCTGCTCACTCTCTCTAACTCATTGAGCTGTTTCCAGCAGCCACCATCTGGAACTGTGTGATAGATGAGCCATAGCAAAGATTTGTTTTAAACATACATCTGTAGCTGCAAGCAGCACTGAATGGGGTTCATGTTGTGCTTTCTAAACACAGTTTTAAATGAACTTTTTGTACCTGTAACCAGCCACAGTAGCCTCTCCATAGCTGACATCAGCATCACCTGTGAGCATTTTAAATGTTGTCGTCTTTCCAGCTCCATTTACTCCCAGAAGACCAAAGCACTTAACAGGGGGAAAAAACAAATATGATTGAAAGGACATATAAAACACCTGAAAGGGAGGAAATAAATGCAGTAATATGTAGTATGACTACTGGTATCATCAATAAGTTCAAACATTCTTACAAGAAATATTATGTGCATGCATAATTTAACTGCTGCTTTATCTGGAAGACAAAACAAGACCAGCAATAGCTTCTGTGTCTTCATTACTACAAGAGCAAAATCAGTCGGAAGGATAATTCCAGCAAAGACAAAAAGACAGAACTTGTGTAGAACAGAGAAGAGAGAAGTCGGTCTTATTAGAAGTGAACCCGGTGACTTTACCTCTCCTGCAGGGACTCCCACACAAATCCGGTCTACAGCTGCCCTCTCTCTGCCCACATACGTCTGTGCAGAGAAAGCAGAAAAACAACAACAACTCACTTTTTTGGAGAAGTACCACAAAAACAGAAATTTGAAGAGGGAAAAAATACACCAGAAAATTCTAATTAGCCCGTGCACTAAACAGAATTTAACATTCAACCATTCAACTGTTTATTGCATGTCGTGATTTTTTTTAAAATACTCTAAATTTAAATTGGTTCTGTACATTGGGGGTCCGGCAATAAAACATTGAAAAAACTCTCAGCCAATTTCTCCATTTATTAATTTATTACAGGTTGGATTCATGATAAAAAAAAAAAATAATAATAAGGTATTAAAAATTCTCACACTCCCCTTGCAGTACCTTTGCAACCCCACTAGGGGTCATGACCCCATCACTGAAGACCTCTGCTGTAGATTATTACAGTAAACAAAAAATAAGTTACTTTGTAAAATAGTGATAAAACTAACAACTGAAAAAGGAACAGAATAGACTGAAGCCGCAAAAGTCAAGGCAAGTGCAAGGTACAGCTTGAAAATCACGTATTATTACAAGACATCCTGGTTGCAGACGCGATTGATCCTTACTTTGGACAGATCTCTGATCTGCAGAATGTCTGTTTTGCTGCCTCCATCATAAATCCTCTGCCTCTCTGCTGCCACGTCATCATCCTCATCTTCTACTGAAACCTGCTTATAGTCTGATAACCTGAGAAAATACAGAAACAACTGCATAAATACTTCATGTATAACAAATATACACCATATCAAGCTTTAGCTTACCAACCTTGTGTAAAATAACTTTTCCTTCTTAGACTAATGCTGCTGCGTTACTTTAATTTATCTGCTGTGTTCAAGCTAGTCCCTTACCAATGGTCCAAGAAGAATCGATACTGGATCAGGAGATTGAGAATGAAGTACACAAAGCCTTCCACTGCCATGAAAGCAATGTTTTTCCCAACAAAGTCCCACCTGAAAGGGTCCATTGTGTAGTCTTCACCTGAAATATTCAAACCATATCATCACAAATATCATATATACATACAGATATCATCATTACCTTAACAAAAACACTTGTTATTGAACTGCTACAATCATTTTGACAGGATCTGACTGTTCACAATAACAACCTTATGAAATTCAAATAGATATTTAACGTGAGAACTGGCACGCCGTGCTTACCGAACCTGGCGTAAACATCAGTAACAGCCTGATTCATGGCCATGTCGATGAGTCCGCGGCCCAGGCAGAAGTGAGGGAACACCAGCAGGCATTTCTTCAGCCACTCATTGAAAGTCAGCAAAGACTGACAACACAATGTTACAACAACACAAAAACACCAGTCAATATCTGACGAAATGTGGTACGTGTAAATGTTTTGTCCATTTGTAAGAACTGGGTTCTTACGAGGTGAATTGATGCTTGTTCAGAGAACACAAATGCTTTTGAAATTATCAGCATAGAAAAAGTATCTCTCAATCCACCCGCAGAGCTTTACGCATGACTCATCCATTGTAGGGGAAAACGGAGCGCAGATGTTCAACGGAGAGAACCATCTGGTTAAGAACCGTCTCTATTTCTCCACATATACAGGTCAGAATGAGAGTGGCATCAGTGTCCTTTTTCATTTCATTTTTCTTCAAATGCTGAACAGAAAACCCTTTTCTTTATTGTTCATGTAACATTCTGGTTGTCCGTGCTTCTGTTTTCCTATGACTGAGCTGCTTGGTTTGTTTTTTTTTTCCTCTCATTGGCTTCAGCCTCTCATCACACCTTATGCTGCTCCAGATGCAGCTCATTAATAAACAGTTTGTGTTTGCTGCCTCTATGCAGATGTGATCAGATCAGCAACATTTTGGCATGCCACAGTAGGAAAACAACAGCAGTAAATAACAACATCATTAATGAAGTCTCTTCATCTTCTTTCATTTACACTTATAGATTCTATGCTTTCCTTCATACTCTATTCTCAGCCACTTTCTAATCCTCAAAAGGGTTTTCCTACTATCTTGTGAAAAAGACCGTGTATTTCTGCCTAATTATACTAGCTTAAGTTCAAACTTAATTTGCATATTTTTCCCTGCAAATGTTGATGCTGTTTTTTTTTCCCTTTATTACTCACTTGTTTGCCCTTCGGCTCTTAAAGCAGACTGTGAACCACATTTATATTATTCCATTTAGGATTTTTAGTACTTGATGGCAGCCAGACATTCAGAAAACATAGTATGCTTAAATGCTTTTGACCTTTTAACAACTGGAGCAAACAGGAAAATGTAGCATTCATTTATACTTCAGCTATCGGTCAAAAGTATGTTTATGTTAACATAACAGATCTTTAATCGGCACTGTTTCATTTGTCAAATAAAAATGTTGAATGGTTAATAAATTATTCACAGTACTCCGTTCTGTAGTGTTCTGACACAGAACTGTTGTGCTGCTTTCAAGTGCTCAAAGATTGTAAAGTAAAGATGTATTTTGTGACTTGCCTGTGATGGATCGTCTCTATTCTCACAGTTTGCTCTTTGACACATTTACTGAGGTGAAAAGCCAGTTTTGGTATAATTTTCCAGCTCTATTTTATTTTGCAAGAGCTGAAATAAATCAGATCTTGATGAAGACACAATGATTTTTAGTCGCTCACTCTGTTGCATGTGTAACATTTCTGACACAATGAAAGGGACATTTCAATAACCCCATGCAGAATTACTTACAACAATTTTTGACACATAATTTGCTGCCAATTACATCAATATTTATTACTAAATGTCAGTGCCTGGCATGACTTTTATTTGAGGGCTTGACTTTGCATTTGATTTCTTTACTACACATAAAAATGTCCTGTTTGAAGTAATTATTTATCATCAGGCTAAACCATTTTTAAAAATCTGACTATTCTGTTGCCTTGGCTGGTCCTTTTCTTTGTTTTATTTCCTTCTCAAATGCGATTACCCGATTGTTTTCAAAAAGTTCCAGAATGAAGGTGATGGCACTGCTGTTGATGCCGATGAAGAGGTTGATGCAGGACAGGGACACATAGGCGGTGCTCGGGATGCTGAAGACGTAGGACATGGGGTACATCATAGGTGTCACAGACCACCTGAAGGATGGAGAACTGATGTAAACTTATATGCTTGAAGTCCAATAACCACTAATGTTTTGTGTTTTTTTTTTTATAATTTCACTGCAGTAATTTACCCATACAGAAGCAGCAGAGCTATTAGTGCTGGCAGGTTAGTTTGAGAAGTGTAACATTTCTTATCAAAAGCCATGAAAATACCAACCACCATGGCAGTGCTGATAGAATAGTTGATCTGTGGGGGAGAGGAACAGAGATTGAAAACTCATGTTATTTTAAAAGAATGTTCAAAATGAATTTCGATAAAACTGTGTTTCCTAATATTCAACTCAAAAGGCACAAAAAAATCCTGACTTGCCATGTCCCAGAAGAAGTTGGCCACCCAGTAAACCAATGGACTGACCCCACTGACAAACTGTAGGTGTTTGGCTTTGGTCACTCGCTCCTGAATGAGGTAGAGGACGAAGCTGGCGGGGATGAAGGACATGGCGAAAATAACACAGATTGCCACAACGGCATTAACGGACGTGGTCAACCTGAAGAAAGATGCAAATGAATTCAGCTTAATTTAGTCTGGGTTACTTAATTTAAATAAGTAAACATGCTTCATGTGTTCTTTTGTTCAGACATACTGCCCTCTTGTACCTCACACAGCAGGAAAAAATAATCCTGTACTCTGTTTTCTGAATTTCTACATCAAGCCCAAAAGCACAACATATAGATAAAGGTACACCATTACTCACACGGTGACTTCTGAAAGCTGCTCCTTTGTCAGATTCAGTGGGTGGTTGATGGCAGTGATCCCAAACTCAACAGGTCTGGCAGATGGAGGAAGGTGGGCTCGCAGGATTGCATTATTTGCCACATTCATGAAGGCTACCATGGAGTGCCAGCCTTTGTTGTTATACCATACCTGACAGAGGAAAAGTTCAATGAATTCATTTAACTACAGCTAAACTTGATATCTGTTATTTCATATCAAGGGTTGCAAGATTTGCCCCCAAAGAACTCACCTTTACATTAAACTCACTCTCCATGTACCGTAAGAATGTACCAAACTCCCTCAGTGTGAGTCTGCTGAAATGACCCTGTGAACAGAGGCCGTCATTAAAAACTGTCTGGATACACTCTAAAATCTGCAGTGAATACCCCAAACCAGAATTACCCCTGTTATGTTGAGCATTCGCCCCAGCTGTTGAAAAACATTCTGAATGTCTTGAGGGTTCAGTTGCAGGACAGGAAGTTGTCCACCGACTGAGAGTCCACCGTACCTGATGAGAAAGGAGTTTTATTCTTTGTGTGATCCTTTCAAACATCCAGTTACAGGAAATAGGAGAAATAAAATCATTACCTTTGTTCATTCACCCAGTATTTACTCTTCAAACTGTGAATCAAACGGCATAAAGGAGAGCAGTGAATAATAAAAATAGAACACAAAATTTTGCCCATGTTTCTAATATTTTTAACATAAGAAGCTCCATGTGGATTTGGTTTGCACCATTTTCCCATTGTTTCAAAGACATTTGGTTTGTTATGTGAACATCTTCCTGTCCACAGAATTTGAACATAAATGTGAACAACATTCCAACCTGCCTGGTTCTGATGAGGCTAGGATAGGTTTTGACCAGATAATCTGAGATGTTCCGGCCCGTCAGATCCAGCATGATGTCCCCCGTGGCCTCCGCCCGCTGCCGAGGAGGCAGGCCTCCTGCGCCGACAGGACAGATAGGCATCATGGTGAGTTTCTTATTGGTGCTGCACTGGCAGGAAGGGGACGGGTTCTGTTGGTTCCACTCGGGACTCTGTAAGATGTTCAGGACCACAGAGGATACGTCGGGCTGCTCCCACTCTGAGATGCTGTTGTTGCAGGGCATTCTGGAGCAAGGAAAGAACATGGAAAGAAGAAATCATTCTGGATTCAGAAGCAATGCCATCTTCAAAAACATAATCACTTCTCAGTCGACATGTTTTGATTGTACCCTTCTCTGATGCAATATTTAAAGTTTCATGGAAACCAGTTCCCAGAAAAGAAAAAAGAAGGATGTTTTTTAAATTTTTTGTTTCAACACTCACCCTAACGGTTCTCCTTCCATGCATCGTGTGCCCGGGCCAGGCCAATTTAACAAACGATCTATGAAGTGTTTCATTCTGGGGTCAAATGGATGCTCATTGCTAAAGATGATTTTTTTTTAAAAAGAAAAGAAAATTAAATTAAATCCAGGTTGAACAGGCTACAATGAAAATGAAAAATATTAAAAACCGCAACAGAGCCAAACTGATTTTACTTTAAATCTTTCAGGTAAAAATACCAGAGTATTTATTATTTTGATCTGACCTGAAGAAGGTGAACTGCTGCCCGTACATCCACGGGGTCAGAGTCAGACTGGGATATTCTCCGAATGGAGGAACAATCAGGGTGAAGATCAGCGATATAAAGACAAAACTGGCAGGAAGGACAATCTGAAACCACACAGTCACAGCTTAAAATAAAGAATGCTTAAGGATTTTTAGGCAAAAAAAATTGGTTTGCAAAACCTTAGAAACCTGACAGTTACAGCAATACTTGGCACAAAAAGTAAAGAAGTGTATGCTTGGTAGATTATTTCTTTGTTGTAAGAATGCTTCTTGGTAATAAATCTTAAACTGGGCTCCTGATTGGCAGCAAAATAAGTGTCAGTAGCAACAACAAAATAGATTGTTTGGCAGAGAAGATTTGATACATTTTTTATGTACCCAACCCACACACTTAGCTCTACTGCTCATCCCACCAATGCATGTTCCTTACAAGCGTGACACTACTCAAAACAGAAATTAGGCTTTCCATCGATATAAGATTTATTGCCAAGACGCATGGTTACAACAAATAAATAATGTACCAAATTTGAACTCATTTCTGGTTTTAAAGGCTGTACCTGTGCCAGGAAGTCCTTCTGGCTCCTCGTGAAGTGGTGGAATCTCTTCACCAGCAGAGCATGGAACTGCTTCAGGGTCAGAGCAGTACCTTTCACCTGTCTGGAGGCTTTTCCTGCACTGCTGTCAGATGTGTGGGTTACACCATTGAGTTCTGTGAACAATAATTAAACATACAGTCAGTGTAAGAAAAATAAGGCTATAGAAGAAAACGCATTTTCTGGACAGAAACTTTAATCTGCCTTTAGCTGACCTATTCATATCTGACTGTTAAACCTCACATTAAAAAGTTGGAAACAAGTTTAATTGATGAGATGGCATTTCCACTGATTAAGCAAGATGTGATAGGTTCATTAACAAAACAAATTCTGTTCGGTGACTCTTTGCTTTCTGACCTTCATCTCCTCCTACACCAACTCTGCTGCCATTCTTTCTTCCCTGTAACATCCACTGCTCTGAAGGGGGGAAAAACAAACAAACACACACACACACACACACATACTACAGGGTTAATACGACAGCACATGACCAGGATACAAGCTTGTGTTTCGTTACGATTATGGGATGCACAATGATTAAAGCGTAACAAATACAGGTGTGAGGTTGAAGGATTAACAACACATTAGAAAGACAGAGCAATGGGTTAGGAGTTTAAGTCCAGGAAAAGGCCAAGCTGAATATAAGTTTATTTTTACCAGCAGTGGTGGCATTATTTGCAGCTTCTCCTTCTGCTGTGACCTTTAGGAATATCTGTAAAAAGAAGAAACATCTTCCTTAAACTTGAAACATTTACATGCATGGAATATAAGGTTTTGCTTTTTGTTTTAGATCTTTCCGATTGGATTTACAATGAATGTGCTGATATTCTTTTTAAAAATAAAAGGATATTTCATTACATTTTTAGTAAAAGAAACGGTTCATGGCGACTGTTTTTCTTTGTATTATCTGCTCCTGTTGGAATTTTACCTGAAGAGTTTGATCCAGCTGTTTAGAAAAGCTGCTACTTGCTGACTAATAAAAAAAGATTTAAGGGATCTGAAGATGTATAAAGCTTTAAAAATGACGTTTCCTGGTATTTCTATGAAAAAGTCCAAACAAATTAACGTCCAAGATATTTTAAAAAGTTTTCTAATAGTTCAACTGTCCTTGAGGGACTTTGGTATGCTGTCTTTTTTCATTTTTCATCTCAAAGTTTTAGAATTGCAAGCTGAAATACTGGTCTATTTTGAATAAACGGGATGTTTTGAGTTTAATTTTATGGTCAGACTATGGACCAAATCTTTTCTTTTCACTTTGTGCAAAAATATAAAAGCATGTTTGTTTAAAGCAATTCTGCAGTAAAGAACCACCACACCAAACTTTAGTTCAATATCTTTTAATTTAAAAGGATCCCTAATAGCTAGCTTGTCTGTAAAGTGGACTAAGTTGTAGCCATTTATTAGGTTTGGTAATGGGACAAGTTGTGTCAGTCATTGGAAAAGTCCAAAAGTTAATCAGCTATATATCCCTACCAAACGATTTAAGTTCTAAAAAAGTCATTTGAAATTCATTCAGTGGTTTGTGATCAATTTTGCCTACAGACCAAGAAGTAAAAAAAAAAGTGGCAAATTTGAAATTTAGCAAGAAGAAAAATGTTTGTTTCAAATGTGTCAGGTTTGTTTTATTATTTTATTTGAAACATACAGGTTAACAAAATGCTGAGCAAACATGTTTTCATCATCCATTAAAGATCTGCCTGAGCCATAGTTTGAGGTGTAACTGTGTTTGTTTGCAGCAGCGTTAGAAACCACTGAATTTATCTTCTACTGCCCTCCAGCCCTGACCAGCGCTGAACCCACCTCCTCCAGTGACGTATCAGAGATGCCGAAGCTGCTCAGACCCATGTCTGTGAGCATCTCCTCCAGCTCCCGGAACAAACTAGCATAGGCTCGATGTTTGAACCCTTTATTAGGGAGCAAATAGGTCAGCTCCTGTCCGATGGTCTCGATCAGCTTCGCATCGGGGACGTGATGGTGGATGAGAGTGGTGATGCTGTCTACATCCCCTGGAGAAAGAAGAAGTTACAGCTTTAGGAGGAAAGATTTTACTATAGTAGCAGAAAGTGAGATAAATAAAGGCAGGCCAAAAATATCTTTAGTAAGCAAAAATACCTTCTGAAATTAAAAATTGATCTAAACTCTTAGTCTGCAATGAGGAATGCCAAAGGAAATCGAGGAGCTTCAGAAAATTTTTGTTTTAGACTTTCAGGAGAATAATAGAACGAATCTTAGCAGACGTCCACCTACCGTCCAGAACTCTGTCCAGCTGCTGGAGCTGGTTCTGAGACGGATCTTTGTATTTGGTACAGATAGAGCAGGAACATGAGCAGTCTGAGGCACAGTCACATTCATTCTGACAAAAAAAAACAACAAGTTTTTTGACTCACATTGCAGGGAAATAGAAACCTTTCTAACAAGCTTATCAGAATCTGCAGCAGAAACAGACAATAAACCTCACAGATTGATTTTTGTTTTTACATCACAGCTGTTTTTCTGACCTCCCTCTTCCTGAGGTCCTTTATACGGCGAACAAGCGTTAGATAGAAACCAACTCCGAAACAGTTTTTGAGGAAAAGCGGAGAGCCGCAGCAGTAGAGCTGTCCTTTGGAGATGATGGCGATGCGGTCGCTCAGCAGGTCGGCCTCGTCCATGTGGTGTGTGGACAGAATCACGGTGCGTCCTGAACACGGAGGACATTTTTAGAAAAACACTGATGTCAGGACAAAAAAAAAAACTACTCGTTCACAAAGTTTTACAGGTGTTTTATCAACAAATGTAACTCTTTTTGATGGGTTTGTTTCTGTAACTGAAGATTTTTGTTCAATCACTGTTTAATCTAGTGTTTGTTACCAGCTCTGTATTTCAGCAGGAGGTCCCAAATGGATCTTCTAGAATATGGATCTACTCCTGAGGTTGGTTCATCCAGAATGACGACCTTTGACCCTCCTACAAACGCCATGGCAACTGAGAGTTTCCTCTGCATGCCACCTGTGATGTGCATAAACCACGTGTTGAAAAGAGACTGGACAAATGACCTTTTTCTGTACAGAAAGAGACGTGTGGTGGACCTGAGAGGTTTTGAGCCTCTTCGTCCCTCTTGTGAGGCAGTCCCAGGTCCAGCAGCATGCTCTCCACTTCCATCTCTGCCTCCTCTTGAGTCCGACCCTTCAGCAGAGAGTAGAACAGGATGTGCTCTTCCACTGTGAGGCTGGAAAATAAACATACAGAAATTAAAAGTAAAAAATGAAAACATAAAAAATAATAAGTGTTTGTTCTGGTCCCTGTGCAGAACTTTTCAAAGCTTCAACAACTTCACTTTAGAAGAAAGTATTCAGACATCTAACAATGATGTTTGCTTATTCTCAACTGCAGCATTTGTTTGTTTCTGTTGTTCTAACTTAATGGATTTGAACTTACTGGTTGAAAAGAATATTGTGCTGTGGACACATCCCCATAGACGTGCGGATGATGTCAATGTCAGTTTTAATGTCTTTCCCATTGATGTAGGCTGTGCCAGATGTGGGGGGGTAGAGACCTGTCAAGATGGATCTGGAAAAAAAATGAATGAGTGAAAATTGAGACTGTCCAGGTTTTTCAGTGGCCTATTCTCCCCAAGAGGGCCTTGAGATCTGTAGGATGTTATAAAAGCTGTGCAGATATGAAATATTAAGTCTAACTACCAAATGTATTAAATTTCCAATTACGCTGCTTACAGAGTTGTTGTTTTTCCTGCCCCGTTGTGCCCTAAAAAGGACGTGATCTGACCCTCATAGAAGTTGATGTTGAGGCGGTTCACAGCTGGACGAGAACTTCTATCAAACACCTTCACCAGGTCCTGAATCTGAACCCCCAGAACCAGGTCCACGGGATCCAGCTCAAAGAACAACTGGCCTGCAGTAGAAAGGAAACACATACAGAACTTTATTTCAGTAACGCATATTTTCATACAAGTTTTAAATAAAGTCGATCAGGTTTTAGACTTCAAATTAACTCATAGTTTCACCACATTTTCTGCTTATAAATAGTTGTGATGAAACAGTACTGATTCAGACGTTGTTGAAAAGAGAAATTTGGTTTTAAATAATGCTTGCCTGGTTAAAATATAAAATAATTATTATATGCAAAGAAATGCACAATCCGCTAGTACTTGTGTTTGTTTATCTTTTCTCTCAGAGGTGTTATTTTACACACCGTAAGGGCGCATAATTACTTATTTAAAACATGCAAGTGCTTCTAAATTCCATATATATATATATATATATATATATATATATATATATATATAAATTCGTGCAGTAAATATATATATAATATAATAATAATATATGTTTTAGTATATATATTAAAACAAGCAGAACAAAACCAGCCCACTCTCATTCCTGCTCCAGATAAAGCAAGATTTTAAACTGACTGTCACAAAACATTCAAACTAATCATTTTCAAATAATGAATCATGCTTTCATCTTTTATTGTTCCAACTTTATATTTCCAGTCACTAATATGAGTTTATCCCGCTCTGTCCTGATGACACAGATGTCATGTAATTTTATTTTTGACCAGCAGATGTCGCTAGAGTTATCGCTTCATGCATTAGAAGTTCTGCTGCATTTCCTTACTCTCTAATCCAGGATCCTGGCACTCCTCTTCCTGATTTGGACTCTCCTCTTGTGGCTTCAGCAGCTCCTTTTCCCTCTCCAGTTGATCCCTCTTACTTTGGTGTTTGCAGGTTTTCTTGCTGGCCGAGCCGTTGCATGTGTTCAACTCTGGTGTAGCTCTGCTCTCAACATCCAACTCTTGGTTCCCTGGTTCAGGTTTCCTGGAATCTAGGAGAAACAAAGATGTACAAATAAGAAATGTATGTCTTTTTAAAAATGTTAACCAATCAGCTATAAAAGGCCTCTAAAGAAAACATGATTCCCACTGTAAAATACTTTGATAAAAGAGTACTTCATTATTTTACTATTATAACTTAAATGTTGTACTAGTCCAAGATGACTCACATTTTGGCTGATAGCGCAATATTTGAGAGAGAATCTGGTTCTGCTGAGAATACAATGTACTTATTTGTCTTTTATTCAACTACCACTTCAGAGTCTATGGGGAGCAAAGGAGATTTCATTTGTTTCTGGATTAAACTGGTTATATGGCTTGTTTTGACCTTTTAAAATACAAAATCCTCTGTATATTTAGCCCCTAGTACATATTAAACCAAAACTCAAGGGCTGCTCTGCCTGAAAGGATAGATTTTAAGCCATAAATTGCTCCTCTGACTGCTGACTAACCTTGATCAGACATTTCTCTTTGTGAAGGAGTTGGTCTCTTCCAGTATGAGGGCTGGAGCGGGAAGTAGACGGGCCGACCAATGCCATACTGTCCTGTGGAGTAAAGGTTTGCTTTCAGTTCCTACAACGCAAAATAAAAATTAGAATTAGAATTTAAAATGTTGGCAGCCTAACCTGGGAACACGTTGTCCAGGTACCAGGCCAGGATCGCGTAGAGGACAGCATCGATCACCAGCATGAGGATGGAAGTTAGGAAGGAGTAAGTGTCTTTTTCTAATGGGCTGGTCTGGATGTTGTTCCACTGCAGACCCAAACCCTGCTCCTCATACCGTGACAGGTACTCTGTCCCGAAGCCAAAGGCCACTGGAGACAGCAAGCTCTAGGAATAACAAAGAAAGAAAATCTGTTCAGTTTGGTTAATGTTGGTCAGTCGAATTCAACATTAAAATGTACGTACATTTTATTTAAAGATCTCCTGCTGTTTGGCAGTGCTTGAAATACATGTTGGGAAAGGTTGTTAGCAACTACCACACCAGATTTTCGCTCCTCAGCTATAAAATAAATTCACAAACATCCATTTGTATGGTTGTGATGCCAGCTAGCTGCAGCAGCCATGTTAAATCAGGTTGACTGCAAATGTTTATCAGTTGAAGGCATATATCCTATAACTACTTTTTCATTTTTAAAAATGTTTGTCTCATGAACTATTTTAACACAAGTCAGTTACACGATCATCCGCCTCTGGGAAAGACAGGCGATAAGAAACGACTGAACGTACTGCTGCCAGTTTGATGTTGGTGGTGATGCGGTCCTGCCAGGCGAAGCAAAGAATGTGTGGCAGATAGAGGGTGAAGTAAATGATTCCACTGCAGGCAGCTGCCAGGTTGGCCTTGTTGAAGAACACACTCATCAGGAAACACTGCATGATGGTGGCCATGGTGAAAGTCAGCAGGAAGAAGAAGACGAGGAGCGGGTCGCTGTAATTCAGCACTTTCCCACCCTGAATAAAAGGACAAAAAGAGGATGTGACTAAACCCGGAGTGATTTTAACTGTTGCTAGTCATTCTTGGTTAATTGTTTATGCTTGGGTGGAAGTGAAATAACAGAAATGCTGTCATGTTTCAAATATCTTCCACAAGAGGGAGCTATCAATCCCTACAACAGAGGGACCCTCTGAACTCAAAACAGCAGATTTCATCTTCAGCTCAACATCAAAATCCTGCCTTTTCTTCACATCTTTTCCTATTTTCCTCACCATTATGATGGCGGTCAGCAGGGCCGTGCTCGCAGTCATCACGATGAAGCTGTCAATGAACCAGGT
>JAVKLF010000064.1:3835437-3884522 GCA_034783495.1 Millerichthys robustus | reverse complement strand
ACACACACACACACACACACACACACACACACACACACACACACACACACACACACACACACACACACACACGTCTTACCATTATCTAAGGGGGTAAATGGTTCCCTCTCATCCAAATCGTCGGCTGAAGACATGGTGCCAGTAGAAGGAGTTCTGGGCAGCCGGCGCTTAAAGTCACCTGGGAAAAAAATTGTTTTTTTAATTCCTGTTATAATGTTAAGTAATTGCACATTTTACGCTACTGACATAAAAATGACTTATCAACATTTACAAAGAAACAACGTATTGTATTCTACTTATGTTCATTTCCATTTGAATGGAATAATTATAATAATTTTAATGAAAAGCAACATATCTCGAGTCATCTAGAGCAGGGGTTCTCAAATGTTTTCCTGCCATAACCCAGCAATCAGCATCAGCTTCTGACCGGGGACCCCCCCCTTACAAACCCACAAACAATACTACAAAATATGTAAAGAAACATCAACTTGTAGAATGTTTTGTTCTAACATTTATTCACTATTCAATAATTATTACATGTTGAGCAAAATAATTTTATTAACTAACATGTTTTCAATACTGTATATTCCCTCTGAAAAATAAACTTTTCAACAAAGTAATGATTATAAGAACAGAACAAAAAAAGCTCACTTAAATAACATTTCAGTGTATTATTATAAATTCTTATTAAAATAATGAATGAATAACAGATTTGATTTGATTTTGATGATTTAAACCATTTATTAGCAGCTCCTGAATAACACACTGATCTAGAGTATTAAAACCATGTGACTGTTTATCATCATCAGCATTTTGCTGATATGATTATTGCTCTCATCTGCAAAATGCATCTTTTGATTAGATCACATATTCATTACTTCATTACCAAATGCATTTTTAAAAAAAAGGATTTATGGGTGTAAAACCTTTGTACCTGGGCTGGCTGTGGGAGAGTCCATGGACCTGGACTCACTGCTGCCTCCAGCGCTTTCTGAGTCGCTGCACATCCCGCCCTGGCTGCCCTGACAGCTGGAGGCCCAGGCTCTCAGCGGGGCCTGGCTCCTCAGTCCTGCACAAATGCATGCAGACCACCAATCACAAACAAAAGAAACTCACAAGAGCTAAATAACAGCTGCTTTTTGTCACACTCTATTTAGTATTTCCAGAAACAAGGAAGTCACATGAACGTTAGACTTCCAACTGCAACTGCTTTGGTCCTTAAAACATTTCCATGACTCAGTGGACACGGTAAATTCCTCAGGGGCTATGGAAGGATCATGGAAGTTTGTAATCAAGTCAAACTCACCTTACAGCCAGTCTATCCTCCAGCAACAACAGCAGTTTTTTTCTTTCTAAAATACATACTGAAACTGACATGAATGCTGTAATACAAACCTCTTATGTCTGTGCTGCTGTTACTTTTACTGATCTGTGAGGGCCGGTCCATTTCGTCCCCACCTAAGGCATCACAGGAGGTGACAGATTCCTGTGACAGGTTGCCGTGAGAGGAATGAGTGCTGCCATGTGACCTTTTGCTGAATGCAAACCTGGAGAAATACAGTTAGGATTTTGGGTTATAAGTTAGTTTAGTAGTAAAAACTTCTTCATAGTCCTGTAGGTCAGAATTATTATGTCAGCGTGCATCTGTTGAGAAAGAAATGTTAAATAAAAGTACCAACACCAGATATGTAATTTTTCATTTTCAGTTTCTAGTAAAGTTTCTAATTTGCTAATTTGTGTTATTGATTTGACAAGCTGTTTTGTTACAACTAATGGCACAAACGTATGGTTGAAATATATTTCTATTTGATCTCTTTTTATAAAAGCTGTAAGAAAATTTAAATATGTTTTTTATATGATGCAATTCTTTCCTTTGTAAAAAAAAAAAAGATCATTATTACGCTTTGTGCTGATTGAGGTTTTCTAATGTGTAAAAAAGCTGCAGAAATGACAAAAAAGCTACTTTATAACATTTTCAAAAGTGACTGTCCTTTTTGAGACTAGGATGTGTTAGTGTCGTTACCAAGAGTAGTAGAGAAGGAACAAAAACAGAAAAAAGCCCCGTCAGCAGATTACTACAACAAATCTCATTTTAAAAAATCTCTTGAAAACACACACTGCAGATCAGGTACATTCCACACACCAATTGGATTTTTCTGTAATTTACTCTTAACTGTATCTAGCAGAGTTATTACAACATTATTAACCTTTTCACTGACTTTGTACTTTGGAGATATCAAAATATTGATTTGTGTCTTTGAGAAAATGAGTAAATGTGTGTGGGAAGCTAATTCTTAGCCTTTACTAGAATGCTAGGGGCAGCTCCACACAAGAGCCAAACTCTCACGCTTGTAATCATCTCTGCTGCTTTCAGCTTGCAACACAGATATTTCCTGAGGAAGGGCATGAAATTCAACATGCGCTCTGTCTCTGCTAGGTTCTAACTCTCCTCCTCCCACTTGGACTCACTGTTACTTGTGCTGAATGTGGAACTATGCGACTTTATCATGGGAGAGGCAGCCCTTTAGACTCGGAAATACTATCCTCCACAACTGAAACTTGATCCAAAAACTACAAAAACCACAAAACAAACACAAGTGTATGTGTCGTGCCAGCCAGGTCTACTTCCATATAAAGACACACAGTTTTAAAATTGCAGAAGTGCAACAACCAGTTCTGTGATGACTTTGAAGATGTTATCTTTGTGTTTTGTCAAATTAGAGTCATCCGTTTTTTTTCAGTGTCATGGTTTAACAATAAGGCACTTGGAGCATCTCCATATCTGAGGCACTTTCTCACCTGGAAAAATCAGAAACAGAGTCTGACTGAAGGTGCTCTTTAGGCAGATGTTTGGGCAGGTTCCGAACAAACTCAGCATAGCATCCTCCTGGTTCATACAGCTTGGCACTCTCACTCAGGGCCTGGAAGTGGGCGGGGAGTGCCACAGATTGTGCCTGCTGCATCTGAAACCAGTTTACTGTCACCTGAAGAAAACAAGAAACTGAGTGAGTAAACGAAATAAAGAAACCCAAATGGGCCAAACAGACTGCAATCCTTCAACCCACAGGACACACAGAGTCCTGCCTGCCTGGTGTTGCGTACTAACTAGTTTAAAGCTCTCTCTGACGAATCAGAGATGTTTTGGTACTGCGTGGAGGGACCTACGCAACATGAGTCAAATGGTTTTAATGTGAGAAGTATTTAAAGCTGTCCACATTCCTCTCTCAATGCATTACATTCTTATCAGAATGATGACACAAACTACTGTTTCTTACTGCTTTGAGCGTGAGGTCGCACTGGAAGACCATCTCTCGGATCTGTGACAGGATTGTTCTCTTAGCGTTGGCCAAATCCATTTTTCTGACACCAGCATCAGCCAAACAGTTCTGGTACTGGTCTTTGGCCTCCTCAACCTGTCCAAGACATTGGATACAAAGCAGTTTAAAGAAGTGGAAATAGCTCATACCAAACAGTAATAAAACTGCTTCATTTGTTTGTTTGTTCTTTATTATAATTATTATTTTGTCCTGACAACCTTCTGCAGAGCTTCCTCCTGGTGTTTCTTCTTCTTCTCCAGCTGTTTATTGCCAGTATTGAGCTGCTCCTCCTGTGTGCGGCTTTTAGAAGCGTGGGCTTTCTGGTACTCCTCTCGTCTCTGCGTGTTCAGCGCTCGTGCTTTACGCAGGGTTGAGTCAGCCTCTTGCTGCCAACACCCCATGGATTGGATCAGCCATATAGAAAGAAAACACAATTAAATGTCACAATATATGCAGCTTCACTGTGGACACAATCAGAGAGGCCTTTTTAAAAGGAAACAAGTAAAACATGAAGGATAATGGCCCTTGAGGACAAGGATTGGACACCCCTGGCATAGCTGGTAACCAACACTGCAACATTCACTACTGAGTGCTTACTGGTTTGCAGAGGGGAAAGTGATAGCTGTGCTGTTTGAATTAAAAGTAAAAATGATCTGTTCAGAATGTTCTACAAACCATTTTCTTTTGCTCCCTCTGCCATTGCTCCTTCAGCTCTTTCCTCAGTTTGTCAAGTTCATTCTTGCGAGCCAGAAGAGGCTGAAAAGAAAGAAAGGATCAACGATCAAGTTTCTTTTGTTTTAATGTTTTTTCATAAGAAACGTTTTTGGTACAAAATGAAATCTCAACAATACTACATAGAAACATAAGTGTCTGTTTTTAGAGTTGTTTTATATATATTTTATACACAGTCAGATTTTTATTATTATTCACGCTACTTTTTGACCTTTATAAAATTATAAGTGAGCTACCAATAAAAGGTGCTTTGATGCTTCCACTGTGGTTTTACTATGTGAATGTTAAGGCAGGTATTTCAGATTGTTGATGTGAGCTGAGCAACAAGTTATCTAAGTTAATGTCTTTTGTGTCTTAAAGTAACAGGTTAAAACACCTCACAAAGGTTACAGTGTAGCTTTTGCTTTTCATCTTTACCTGTATGAATTTATTGGTTTGAAGGGCCACTGCAGTTTGAATAAGGAGCTGGTTGTATTCTATGTCCTTCTTGAATGTGGCAATGTAGACATCACTAAATGGCATGTAGTCCTTGAACAAACATGAAAGAATTCATGAATTTTTGACATTCTTCTCTTACATGTTAAGGGTAGAAATCAGTAGAAATTAAAAATCAATAAGTCTTTTTGTTACCTGTTGACTGGCCAGGGTCTTTGCAGACTCAGCCAATTTGGCATAGCTTTTAGAATACTCAATGTCTGAAAGACAAAAATGTACAAACAAAAGGAACAGATTATGTCAGTGATCAACAAATTATATAATCACCTCATGGCTCCAAACAAAAAAACAGATCTGACATTTGCAAGTATTAGAAACCTATTTAGGTATTTTTTATATACTCTACTGTATATACTGGTATGTTACCAAAAAATGACGAGTGCACAGAAAGCCCTACTATTAACTGACCTACCAGTAAATAGATTTAACATAAAATATGCTTGCTATCAAAATCATCTGATGCCACAAATATCTCACCCATAGTCACTCGTTTTTCCATCCACCCCAGAAGGTCTTTGATATACTTGGACCAGGCCTTTGCATAAAGTAGAGCGGACTCTACCCCACTGTCATTCTTCAGCAGGGTCAAATCCACTTCTTCCTCTCTTGACAGCGGCACCACTGGGCCTGTGACATGTAGAGGAGACAGATATCAGATGGGAGGCATGAGTGCACTGCACTCATGTATATTAGTTCCACTTTCTATTAGACATATGTGGTAAGAGTAAGTAAAAAAAACAGAACAAGGTTGGATAAGTCAGCATGGGACAGTATGGAAGTGTTGGACATTTATTGGAACTGTAAACCTGATAGGAACATTCTAACAGGTTTTTATTCCTTTTATGTGTCCCAAGTCATGTGATTTAACACAAACCCCATGTATTTCCCCATCCCACACAAGACAGAGAATAAGAATAAGCAAAAATAAGAAAGCAGAGGTTCAAGGCGGGTCTACTTAAGGGATGAAAAAGTTGAAAAACTATATCTCTCTGCTAATTCACAAACTGACATGTAACGCTGCCCTGGGCTTCATAACAAAGACATTTATAGCTATCACATTGCAGAACTAAGTTTTTTTTTACATGCATGCACATTAGAGAAAAATGACTCTGAGGTAAACGTACCCACAAGATTCCTTCTCTCTGGAACATAACCTTCAGGATCCACAGAGAGATTGTCAAAGGACTGTGAAAAAGACAGTCTAGATTAAAAGGAAGGAAAATCACACATACAATCAAAGTCACACATCAGTAGCAGCTGGGTTCTCAACACCCCAATTAAGTACAGAAAAAGCAAGTCTTTTGAGGCTGTTTTAAATCAAGGCAGGGTAAAATTGCTGCTATTAGTGCCCCCTTTAGAGAGATGCAATTCCAGAAGAAAGACTAGAATAACAGATGTGCCCTGAAAGCAAAAGAAAGAGAAAGATGGTGTCTCACCCTGCTTCTCCTGGTCTGGGGGTTCCCCAACCCTGAGCTGTTGTCCACATCTCCCATAAGGAAGTCAGAAACTCTGTGGGATTCAAATATATATATAGATATATAAATATATGTGACTGTAAGAGTTTAGAAAACAGGTTGATGGTCGAAGGAGCAATCTATTTTAGTGACTCTAAACTAGTATTTACATGAAGATATAGGAATGAGATAATAAGAGGTTTAACAAGATCAACAAGCTCCTGTCATCTGGTCTAAAATCAGCCTAACACTTTCTGGCTGGAGCACAAAAAGTAAATAAAATGGTGGTGTTGAAAAGAAAAACAAGCTCTGTACTCACACATTGCCGAATGTGAATGCCAAAATGTCAATAGAGTTGTGTATCTCGCCGAATACAGCTGGTTTGTTTTCTGGGTTCACTTCCTTGAAGTTAATGCCTGTGAACAGTGATAAAATGTGCTAGAACTTTAGCCAAAAGGATTGCAAGCCAATGTACTTAATCTTTCAACAATGAAGCTGCATTAAACCTAACGACCTAACAAATGAATGAAGGAAGTGAGCAGTAGGATTTATTTTTAAAACCCAACTCGTCAGTCGTACGTTAAACCAGTTGTCTTTTATCGGATATAGTCATCAAGTCTACAGACTTTAAGTTGTTTCAACAAAGTGCTTTTTTAGATGACATCCAAAATGTCAAAACTCTTCAGCAGTTACACACTTGGGGTAGTTTCAAAAAATAGAAAGAAAGTTTCAAAACCAAAGCAAAAGAGGGTAATTTTGTGTAATATCTGTGTGTCTTCCTACCCACTCAAATGTCCTCCTGTAAAAGCTTCAACAGCTATTCAGAAACAATCCCAAACTTTTCCTCCTTTGTTTAAAAGGGATAAAATCCTCAGGACCATCATCCATGCTGATCGGGAACGCAGGAGGAAATCTTTGCTTTTGAGCAGCTTTTTTGGCAGTACGGTATCCAGCAATTTCAAAAAGCCATCAAAGCTTGACAATCTTTGTCAACGTGTGCACAGGGCTTTCTCGCAGAAACATTTGCAGAAAGCAATCAGAGGAACCAAAAACACAGTCAGTGAAATCCGACCAAGCTGAGTACTTCCTGTCTGCCTTGCAACAGGAAACACTCACACAGCTTGAATTCTGTCACATGTAACACATGTAAGACTACCATGACAGCACTTACTTTTGCCCTCCTCCACCTGGCACTTTTCGGCTAATAAACAGGACCAGAAGTCTGCAGCAATGTGAATAAGTAGCTCCAAGTTCCAGGGTGTTTTCAGACTTTTGTTTTTCCATTTTCTCTTGATGAAGGTCTACTTAATCCATGTTAGAGGTGGGTATATAATTATGAATCTCCAGTTAATGAATAAACTCTGAGAGGTCATGGCATACTGGATTAGGAAGGCAGCACATTCCAGGGTGACTCTTGAAGACTCCAAGAGAAAGGAGGTGCACTACAAGCCTCCTTGTCGAGCACCTCCCTATTGCTAGCATACAACTCTGTACTGACTTCTTCCTGAGGACATCCTGTGGATGTCTAACAATGATTGCAAAGCTCGACCCCCTTTGTCACAGCTGATATTTGGAAACTGCATCATATAAGTATATAGCCCATTGTGTTTTCATGACTGAGCTGGAAGTGGAATCATTACTATGTGAAAAATGGCATTTTGTCTGATTACAGCTTTTTTGGCAAGTGAGAACATTTCAGTAATTGCCTAATCAGTAGGCTAAAGCTGTATCCCTATTGCACAATTTAAAAAACTAATTTAATGTAGAAAAACTCTATTAATCATCAGTGAAAAATATATTTAGACAATTTTATTAAATCTATAATAGACTAAAAATACACAAGTAAAGACGTACATTGTCAGCTGTAAGTATTCTTAAAGCAAGATGGATTAAAACATAAAATGATTATAATAATTTAAGGACAACGTTGTTTATTTGATGCCTTGTAGTTTAAAAGAAAGAATAAAAACTATGAAAATTTGGTTTGATTTTGACCTGGATAGTTGCTTTGTTTGAATTTGTTTCAGGCTAGGTGACAACAGAGAACAATAACTTCTTTCAATTGGAATTAAGCCTCTATCCAGACCTTTTTTATGTTTTTGGAAACATGCATACACAGGAAAAAATAACTATAGAAGGAAATGGTTTGAGTGGAAAATGTGCCATTTAAAACAAGTTGGACAACCATGTGTTTGGAGAAGTAGCAGCTTTTTGGCAGCTGTACAAACACGCCAGGTGTCAAGCTTCAAAGAGTAATGCAAGCAAGGAGAAGCCCCACTAGGGGTAAAAAGGCACACAATGGCCTGTTATCATCCAATCCTTTAAGTATTCATCTCTGATGTCTCACTGATTTATTCTTCTTTCAGCTTTTTCTTCTTTAACTCCCTGTCTGAGTCTGTTTTGTGTTACCTGATGGCCATTAGGGGCAGTCTGATCAGGCGTAAGACACCCCCTGGTGGAGATTCAAACCTCCAACCCACCATAAAGGAAAGAGCTGTTTGTTCTACAGCTTTATTCTTGAAGATATGGCTAGTATTAGCATACCAAAAATGTCAGGGATGTGCATGCAAATATGGAGAAAATCATAATATTTTGTTATAATAAAGAATAATGCAAGCATAAAAATGCAAAAAGGGCTTTTAATGAGTACCATTTTCTTTTTAAGACATTTTTTCTTTCAAATGACTGCAAAATGGTAATCCAAGGGATCTTAATACTTATCATTTATCAGTGTATTTTTAAACAACCACTTAAGAGAGGATGTTTAGATGTTCTTTAAAGCTATTTAAGCTTAAATGTTCTGGCAAAAAAATAAATTAAGAGAAATACGTTCAAAGTAATTCTGAACTAGTGCCCTTGAATCATTTTTCTCAGGCGACTCAGGCGCCAATATTTCTTCTGACTAATCTGAATATTTTTGTTGGCTTTTTGCGATCTGAACACTGAACACACGCACTAAACACTAAAGAAGACAGACAAACATGCATTCTTAGAGACTATGTCATCGCTCAAAGACAGAACAGGTGATCTAATGGCCAAAGATTTTACAACAAAAGAGGCAAGAAAAAGAATGAAGAGCTTGACTGAAAGGAGGCTCCCGAAGATGTTGAAAACATGAAATGAAAATTATAGGCACTAAGCTTCCGCTGCTCGTGTGCAAGAATTCCTCTGCGATGGATCACATTTTTACCTGATGAGTTTACTGGCAGACATTCCATTCAGCTTTGTCTTTATCTGCCTCTTTAAGAAATGTCTCATAATATCATGATTTAGAAACATTTCCAAAGAAGCATGGAGTGGACAAATATTCCTTCAGGGTGAATCCTTCATGGAACTAAAAGACTGACGCAAAAATTTATCTTGATCTCCTGATACAACAATGAGACTTCATGCCAAGATTTTAGATACAAGTATCATCTGAGCCTTGGCTTTGTTCGGCTGTACATCTGTCAGCATTCATGCATGCTGCTGAGTAATTACTCACCTTTGACTTTAGCAATGACCATGCCAGCTGCTCCAAGGATGTCCACAGAGTTGAGAGTCTGGTGTTTGCTAATAACAGTCTTGAGGACACGAATTAACTCAGCCAAGCGATCCTTCACCACCTCCTGAAGACCTTCCATGTTTTCTGATTAAAAAAAGAAAGAAAATGTGAATAAGCTTGGACAAATCAAAGCTCAATTAATCCTAAACCCGCCCACCATGTGGCAGAGTTTACAATGGTTTGTTATGGCAAGTATTATTTCACAAATATTATGTCATTTAAAAATTCTGACATCATGTTTTGCCCATTCACAAATTCTTTTCTGGGCAAATGATATGCTCTGTTGTGCCTTATCTGTGCTACTCCCTGCAGCACAAAAGGAAAATGAGATGACTGTGGTGATTGGTTGATGGTGGCAAGATCAGTTGCATGCAAATGCTGTGAGGCAAGGTTTTCTTTCTTTTTTTTTTTTTTGCTTCCTCCAAGCACAGTGAAAGCACGTCCAACGGAAGTGGTGTGTCTCCTTAACGGGTGGAGCTGTGTCAGCTAGGGTTTAAAAAATAGCAACATTTTTATTGCTAAGAAGCTGAAATGTGCACAGATGTTTTTCATTTATTGACACACATAAGCACAGCTTTATTACTGAATCACGGCTTCAAAGTAAACTAGTACAGCAAGTGAAATATATATAAAAACCTCAAAAAGCCCTAGTTTCAAATGAGCGTTTAGAAACAAAAATGACTGACGCAACACACATGGCAACAATTATATAATCATATGTTTCTTCTAGCCGTCAGCAGCCATGGTAAGAGTAGCACATAAAGTAGATCTTAAGAGATTTCTTCATCACCAGTGAGGTTACACAAGACGACAGAGAGAGGAAAAGAATGTACAAAATGTTTCTAGATTAGTGCTTCTCTTTTTACTTTTTCAACCATATCACATTCTGACAGTCCCTCTGCTATGAAAGGCATCTGTTGAACCAAAAGCAGCTCTTAGACATAAAATAAAATAAAACCTTCATACAAAGGAATTTCAGTTGTCATTGTTGGTCGCTGCATAGTTTGTTCGATTTTTTTTTTCTGTATAGTTTTTTCTATTTAAATTCAACTACTTCCAAAAGTGTGTTATTTCGTCTGGGAATAAACATACATTTTGATACTATAGTCATTTGTAAACAATTTAACAAAACTGGAAGAGGGGGACTCTATCTCCTGCTTTGATACTGGTAGATCAGGAGGGGCTCTACAGTAGAAGTTGGCACCAGACAAAAGGTGAGTTCATGTCTCGCTTTCTGCTTTGAAATAAGCGGGGGCAGAAAAGTCATCTGTTCTTCATCAAAGCAACCCAAACAAGCAGCAGGGCGAGACTGAGTTAAAGGGAGTGCTACGAAGAGTTGCTGAGAGTTAGAAAGAATGCCTCTATGGGTGTGTGTGGGCATGTTTAGCAGTACTTGTGAGGACATTTTATGACACTGTACTATACTTGTGAGGACATTTTGACTAGTCCACACAAAGGAAAACATCCCTTGTGGGTCAGGAGTTAGGGTTTAAGGCTCAGGTATGAACTAAGTTTAGGTTAGGTATAGACCTCTGAGGTTAGGTGTAGGGTCAGGGGTCAGGGTTAGGCTGTAGAAATTAATGGAAGTCAATGGAAAGTCCTCACAAAGATACCAATACATTTTTGTTTGTTTACATAGACACTAAGCAAAAACATTGGTGTAACAAATCATTTAGACACAATCTTAAACTGAATTATGCTTCTTGCCTAGTGGTGACACCAAAAATCCAATGAGCAAAACACTAAGGTACAAAAGAAATGTAATGCAACTGTAAAAATAAGGATATCTCTGAAATATTATCCAGAAATTAAAGACTTAGCATTCTTTGGAGGAATGTGAAGTCTGTAGGAACTTTTTAAATAAAGATTTCACTATTTGTTGGAACACTTAGCTTGGGTGGCCATCTTCAATTAGAGTGACTTGAAAAATATAGTTAAGTTGTATAATCATGCACAATTATGGATATGTAAGTCATTCAAATCTGTTCAATAGTTAGGGCCATATTTTGCTAACTGACACACAACTGAACAGACAAGCCACTCTGCATTTTAACTTTTTTTTATACTCTAACAAAGCATAATCCTTGTTTCCATCCCACAATTACAGCAGGGTGGCTCAACGTTCCACTCCCCCACAGGTGAAAGGTCTGTAACACCTCAGCATGGGCTTTGAAGTCTGACAGATAATGAATCTGCAACAGGAACCTGAAATCTTTTTAACTCTCCTGCTCTGTAATGGTCGAGATTTTAGTGATTTGCTCCATGGCTTTTCAAGTTTATTTAATCAACAATATGTGTGACTTGGTTATTAGCATATAGGAGCCAGTCCTATTTAAATGCATGCCTACTTAGCTTTGCATCAAAAGGAGAATGACTCAAGTGCTGCTATGGAATCACAGCAGAAGCACCATTTTGAATCACCCATTTCCTTTTCTCATGGTAAGCATTAAATATGACCAATCTGCTCTTCAAAGGTTCTCAATTTGAGAAAATTGCAATAGCTGTGACGCTATGGCAACAAAGACAAATGACTAGATTCAGACTTTTTTAAAAAAAATCTTTTGTTTACATTCATCATCTTTCAGTCGATACTGAGCAGAGCTACGCTCTGCAACAACATGAAACAAACAAATAAACAGCAGGCAGCACTTTCAATTAAAGACAACCACAACAACCTCTAGCAAACAAAGAGCACGTCCCGTTAATTAAAGCAAAGCTTCAGGCATCTCTTGGCGCAAAAATTTGCACCCAAAGTGGTCAAACTTAAAAAACAAAAAACAGAAATAAGGACAGATATTTTTCATACTTGTAATCGTTTTTAAGACAAGTTTTGACATAGTTTACTGCTCCCATAAGTATGAGAACAATTAATTCAAGATAAACGATTAAAAAATGAACCGTAAAGATGGAAATGGGAATAGTTATCAAATTAAAGCTAAAAGAATTTGTAAAACTTTCACAAGCTCAACTGTTGATCTTTAATGTGTGCCTCTGCTTCGTGCAGCATGATCCTACTCAAATAACTACAAGATTTCTTTCACAAAATTAAATTAAACATGCACTGGAAATCTGCAGGCTGCAGGAAACCAATGTTAAGATACCCTCTGGGTTATCATAGCCTGGAGGCTTGTCTTCTGGGGGGTAGTGGTTGTTACTGGACAAAAGAACAGTTAACATGTTTGTTTCTGCACTTTAAAACACTGAATGAAAACACTCAAGATATAACAGGAAAGCATTTAAACGGTTTGTTGTAGTGAGTGTGTCTACAATAAAAACACTTGCCTGAAAGCAGTACTTTTTATGGAACTTAAGTCAACCCAAAGAAGTTCTTTATCCTAAACGTCAGGCCAACAAAAAATTTATTACCCTTGGACAATTATCAAAACTGTAAATTGGGAAGAAAACAACATTCATAAATCAATAAGTTGATGAGTTGATATCTCAGTAAATATGATTTACCTTATCCTTTTCATGGAGGGTAAACACTAAACAAAATGATAGAATTCTATGGTTCCAGGTGTGCACAATATGCATATGCATAAATTCTCAGAAGCTTGTTGTTCACAATGGGTTTTTATTGTCATTGCATGACTGTTGCCAGTGGTACAACTAAATTATGTTGGTATTTCCAGGCCTACTAAAAATACTAACAATTAGACGCAATACAACGTTTCAAACATTTGCCACCTTGTTTGCTTTGTGTGTGGGGGGGGTTCCATTGTTCCTGGCACATCTGGACCCTGGTGCAGAAAAAGACCAATCTAATCCAAATCTTCAGGCGACCTGACAGAGGTTACAGCCTCTGCTTCCCCCTCTGATAACAACAGGCAATCAACTGGCCCGTCTGGACATGCGATCTGCTGAACATAAAACAAGCCTCGGCAGCTCTGGTGGCACGGCGCTGCTTGGGAAACAGCCGCAGGGCTTTACAGAAAGACCGAGGAGGCAACGTCTCTCCTTCAGCAATTTTCTTCCTCCTCTTCCTTTCCAGAGGGAGTTCAATACCTGAACCAGCACATAATTTCTTTTTTCTTTTTTTAGATTCTTATCTGTGTTTCACATTCCAGCCTAGTGACGCACTACTTTCTGTTGTAACTCAGGGCATCATCACAACTGTTCTCTCATAATGTAAATGGCTGCTTTCTGATCTCTTTGTGGATAAATTAAATAAAGTAAGCTTTAATTATCCTTAAATCCTTTTAGTCACAAAAACACAAGGTTGAAAAGCATCACCAAAACAGATTCTGCTTGCATTTCGAGGCTACCCGTAACCTGATACACAACAGAAGTGTTTGGTCAGGATTCTGTCTCCCAACACTGATTTCCCTCTCTGTCCAAACAAACACTGCAATGCCATGTGCTTCTACAACTACCCCATACCTTGTTTGGAGACAGTGTGAACCCCAGCATCACACAGACAGTAAACAGCAAGCTCCTAACACTTAGCAGTTCTCGGGCTATAAATGTGCTCTCTGTGAGGTCTGGGCTTCAAAGGCAGGCCATGTCTTTGACACTTTATTACAACTTTTAGAGAGTTTTAGGCAGGTGAAAAGAACAGATCCTTGGATGAAGACATGAAGGGATCATCCACTTGTAGATACTGCACAGTTTTTATGACAAAATTAAAGACTTCTGCTTGCCTAATAGGAGAACTGCAAGTTCATAACTAAAGTGAGGGAATTCAACCTGTCAAGCTCAAACATTCTGCAAAAAATACAACTTCCTAGACTGCTGTGTTAAATAAATTATTTGCTAAGTCAAATTTGCTTAATTGGACTAATTTTCCAAAAATAAAAAAGCAATTTTAAATGCTACAACCAAAAAAAAAAGATTAGTGCCTAGACATGACCTCTGCTCAAAAAGCTGGTATTACATAGTTTTACAAACTAACAACATTTTTTTATATGAATGAACCTTCGTGCTACAGCATGTAAATGTGTGCCGCTGGAGTTTCTACTGCTCTGGCAACAAGAAACTGGGCCAGGTAGTTCATTAAAACGACAGACAGAAGCATAATAAGATAGAAATAAGGAAAAACAATAATAAATTGCTTCAATATAAAAGGCAATATGCCATGGCTCCTTCAATAAATTACAACAGCTTTACCAAATCACAAGCAGTGACGTCCTCAGCTAGCAGAGGCTAATGGCCAATCCTCCACTCGCCATGACCAATGTCCTGCACAAACATCCAGAGCCCATAATCATAAATCCCACCCCAGGAAGCACACCCCAGCCACAAGCCTGAACAAAAGCATCCTTCAACATCACAAGGAAAGTTACTGCCCAACAAATCTCTCCTTCTTTCTCCTCAGAGCAGAAAGCTATCAAACGACTCTGAACTAGATTTGAGCTTCTCTCCATTTAATATATCACCCAAATGTGGACACTTCAGATGGAATGAGAGTACTTATGTGACAGAGGCAGATATGATAAATATATTGTACATGAGTGGTAACTTTATTATCCATAAACTAGTTTTCAAACAGGTTAAAATATTTAAAACTGGCCTAATTCTTTGACTGATTAGCAGAATGCAAATACCAAACAGTATTTACGCAAATAAGCTTCTAAAGTTTAGGCTGGTTAATTCCTTCTTTTCCAGTTTTTATAAAACTACAGTAATTATTTTCAGTTACTGAAAATGCACGTACAGCCCCGTAAAACCACAAAAAACTTAAATATGTTCATCTTATGCCACATCTACAAAAATAGTTGCAGACCACTAACACAAAACAACTGGAGTTCAGCCAAACTTGTGTCACAATGATACAAACGGGTAACACCTTTTCATAGCAGAACAACTTGTGAGTCAGCTGGACGTTCTTCCTCATTCAGACATTTAATGCCTCTTCTTACACAGTGAACCGTGTCAAGATCATTTCTGTAGTTTATTTGCAGTCAAGCAAAGTGTAAAAGGAGCACGCCACACATGTCTCTTAACCTCGTGACTTGCAACTATGCTCTTAGATCTACCCTCAGGTAAAACTGTCAGTAGAGTTGTAACATAGTAGGTGTAAAAATTAAAAACCTAACTAGGACTCCTTTTGGCAAAGAAAGTTTTAACAATTAGAAACTTAGAAATTGTAAAAGCAAATGGCAAAACATGTTGAGCTCCGATGGTCAACAAACTGTCCCAATCTGATGCCGCACAGTTCTCAAAATGCATTCCTAAAATTTTTAGGGGCTCGCTGAAAGGCAAAACGACTTCACTGCTGGGAAAATTTCAACATGTTTTAGTGACATAAATGTAATTCTTTCATGAATTAGAGCTCCAGTCATTTCATCCTTGAAAGTGATAATGGTAAAAGCAAAACATAGACATGAGATGGTCATGAGACTTGCAGCTTAACATTTAAAACTTTTGGCAACAGTGTTACTTTCTCAAGACTCTTCCAGCAACAGTTTTGTTCTACATACAATACAGGCAAGTTTGTTCTGTTTCGAGCCCTGCAGGTGTTTCTCTGCACGGCTTAAAAACTTTAATGTTTTTTTCCCCCTCTCTCCCATTTGCAACCTAAAACTTCTAAATGAGAGACAGCCTTGACAACATTCCGTCTCCTGAATTTCTCATTGGAACACAAAAATAAAGCAGATTTATTTTTAAGAGTTTAATACTGAATGAGCCTCGTTCCTAGCATTAGCCTATTGAAGGCACTATAGCCACAAGTGAACATTTGTTCAAAAGGAATTCCGAATATGCAGGAGAAAAGGGGGATGGGAAGGGGGACAGCAGCACAGCGCAGTGTGGAGGACTCTTTCATGCCGATTAAAATCATTACACAAATGAATGAAGTCTCAAATGAAAACTTGTGAATGAACATAATCTCCAGACACTTTCACAGCAAGTCTCTTACTAATTCTGTCCCTGCAGTGCTTGGCAATTACCACTCTTGTTTGATTAAATGCTTGCAACACAAATATTTGGGGTAATAAACTCTCTTAAAGTGGTCTAATATTGAAAATAATTGAAATATTTCAACATGACAAAGTGTTTGAATTTACATTTAATGGAACTAGCACATTCACTTATGATGCATAATTATAGAACTTCAAATTACTCAAGCTCACTTTCTTTTTTCTGCCACAATATTATATATATATATGAATTGAACTTTCAAGAGTAACTAGAACCACAGGTATAAACTCAAATCAAATCTTAGGAAACCTGTCCATGTGAATGAGGTGAGTCTAGTTAACCTAAACTTAAAGTCACTGATAAAGTTTCTCTGTAGTTTTCCCTCAGCCAAAACTAACAGGACCTCAGAAAGGCAAAGCCAGCATCTTCCAAACTAAACTCTGAAAAGTTTTCATAGAATGGAGAGCAACATGAGATACACTGAATAAAATCTGGAACAGAATCTGAAAACACTGTATCAGTTTCTCACAGCACCCCACTGTCAGATCTTTAAAAGTATGAAAATAATAACAAAGAAGCTAACATTTGCTCCCATAACCTCCTTTCTCTGTACCTTACTACCTTGCTCGTTCAAACCTCATAAATCTCAGATTAGTTTGTTGCTGTAAGCCACACCAAAATGTACAACAGAAGGAATAATTCTCCATAACTCATTTCATAACATAAACTAGTTGCTAGTGTATACTGCTACTATATGCTAGTTTTATTTAAGAAGCTGTCCTTGACAACAACACACAAGTTTTTGCATCAAAAAAATATAGCTTTCACCTATTATTTATAGAGTAAAACATTCGGTTACAATTGAAATCAAACCATTCACAAACAATTGCATTTTAAATTAAAACATAAGTTTTTCCTACATAACAAAAAGAAACAAAAACCACCACTACTGTCCTTAATTGGATGCGTTCTACCAAACTAAAGACCAGAGTAGTGTCAAACAGACCTTTTACTATTACTTTGTCCAGACGGAAACCTTTTTGACCCTTCAGACTAAAACCACATGTCTCCCAACCAGTTTGGAATGAAAACACGTCCACACACGCGAGATGAACGAGGTGATGACATCTCAAGACAAGTTCGGATTAGGAAATTACCATCATAAGGTCTTTAAACAGTGTAGACTAAAAACACGTTTATTATGGATTAAGCAAAGCGGCAGTTACATAAACATTAAGGTTGCTCACATATTTTTCAGCCTTTTGTAATGTGTCATCATCTTAGTGATTAAGTGGGAAGATTAGCCAAACCCAGCAACCCTGCTAAAAAAATGTTAAAAGGTGACAATGAATGTCTGTCTTCAGAAGAAGATGACAAATGCCAGTAACTGTTCATGAACAGGAAACGGGAGACAGATGTATTACTAACCATACTCAAGGTGCACGATTATTGCAGAATGTAAACTTGAAAAGCAAAATTTCAATTTAAATAATCTTTTGTCTTTAAATGAACTGTTAATTTAGATTTTCAGTGTTATATTTTAATTAAAGGTTGTTTGGCTTACTGTCTAAACTCATTGCTAGGCTATATCATGTTACTCTACTAACCATTCGTTTTAATGAAACTGGTGAAAGTAGACCAGACTATGGCAGCAGAGTTTTTCTTGAGTTAGCCAGTATTTTGCTCCTGATATGGAATAACAAAATCAAATGAACTGCTAATCCAAATGGCATAATGGGGTCAAATAGTATGATTTCATCCCACCTGCTGAACAGGGGTCATTGTTAATGTGTAGGCAAATACCCCAAATGTTTTTGTGATGGCTGAGAGAAACACTCAGCATGACACAAGCCAAGGCTCTCTCACGGAGGCCTCACTCCTCCAGCCACAGGAATGGATAAACAACTCCCTCCCCTTGCCAGACATACAGTAGTAGGTTCTGTGTGCCGTTACAGCTAAACTGTAGTGGCATAGTTTGTAATATATTTCAGGAAGAAAAAGCTACTGGACACATAAAAAAAAACATATTAGGTCGCAAGACAAAACATTACGCCTGAACCATACCATAACACTGACATTTTTTTGTTTGTTTTTTAACCCTTATTCAGGTTCCACTGCTGAAAGGTTTTGCTTTATTGTTGTTTTTGTGTTTTCCTATAAAATACACAAAGTGTGTTAGAGTGTTAACGAACTGAGCAAACAATTTCAAGAAATTCAAGATGTTGTTGGTGGATCAGGAAACTTTTTGAAAATTTTTTTCCCACCTTAAAGAAAAACAAATGCAGAGATTGACTCATAGTGAAATAAATCATTTCTTGCAGCCATACCATGACATGCAGCCACCCACAGGAAGCGTCTCTACCTCTGTGCACTAATGTTCTTATGTGTGTGGGTGGAATGTTTATATGCGTCTGCAAACAACAGCAAAACCAGCACAAGTGAGAGGCAAAATAAATCAAATCAGAGAGCTACCTGTCTCTGATCTCGTTTCTACTGCTCTCATATTCTTGTCTGAGCGTATCAGTGTGTGGGTGAGTGTAGTTGTTGTTAAGATGCTAAAAGAACTGCAAGTGTTAATACTGAAGCAGTTATCACAACATACGCTGACACTTCACAAGTAATTTTGCCTGCTTGTCTTGATAGTATACATTTTCTTGTATGTAAGCGCTTTACAACATTCTGTGTGCAACTTACTTTTGAAAGAAAAAAAAAGCAAAGCAGGGACACCACCAGTTCACTGTATTTGCCAGCAATTAAAGATACGTTCCCAGTAACACTTTAGAAAGCCAAAGATATGTCACCACAATGGTATTCGTGTTGCTTTTGGGCAATTTACAAAACATAGCATAGCAACATCTTTTCAATATGCGTATCAAGGTTGGGTTTGGCAAGGAAAGAATTTCAGCAATGTATGGAATCAATGATAGAAATCTGGTTTTAGTATCTTGACTTCAGCTATAAAAGCACACAAATGACTATTTCTTAGCCAATTTCACGTTGAGCTAAACTTTGGTGTGATAGTACCTGAGAGTCATCATCAACTCATACTTTAAAAACCAACAGATCATCTTTGTTTAAAACTTTGGCATGAAATGCAAAATGGGTTATTTCAAGAAATTCAAGTTTCATTACCTGTGAAATCACATATGTAAGAAAAGTAGACAAAGAGAAAATGGGGGAACTTTTTTACCAAAAAATAACTCTAAGCATATATGTATCATCTAATAATAATTAAGCTGAAATTACATCGGCCTTATTCGTCTGTCATTTTGTGGATCTTTAACCTCTTGTTCAAAACTTTGACCTTCCTGTTCTAGCTAAACTCACCTTGCTGCTGGAAAGCATCCTTGAGGCTGATCAGCACATCAGCAAACCACCGCACATCATTCACCAGCTGCATGACATAATCTGGGTCCACACCTGGGGCCCCCATCAGGCGGGATGACAGCCACATGCTGCTCAGGGGGCTGGGGTTTGTGCGGCCCATGGTGACCCAGGACCTGGTTGATCCGGGTGACAGAGATTCTGGGTAGGGTTTGGAGTGGTGCCGTGGCAGCTGCTGGATGTGCCTCGTCCCACTTCCACCTCCACTACAACTGCTGCTGCTGCTCTTCCGTAGCATCCCAGCAGCTGGAGCAGCCCCCACCGTTTCCAGGTGCTACGGTGGGCCAGCTAGCCCCTGAACGCAACACGCTGCCCTCGTCCCTGGAAGGCTAAAAGAAAGAGCATCATAATGGGTTAAAAGGATTTAGATAACTAAAAGCATGGATTTATGGATTAGTTAAGTATTACCCTGTAAACAAGTTAATCTATTAAAATTCCAGCCTAAAATCCAGGTATTAATCTGTACAACAAAGAAATTCTCTAATCTATTAATGGACATGATGCTCTAGTAAGCGCATTATAAACATTTTTGCTTGCATTTGCCATTTTTAGAAGTTATTTTTTAAATAATGACCATAGAATGAAATATATTCGTTTTTAATCTTAGATTAGCATAGCTAACAATATATTCATAAAACTAAATATAGCTAACCAAGTATAAAACACTTCAATGTGTTTGAAGACAAATCTATAATTTTTACCAAAAACGGGGGGAAAAGGGAATTTTACTGAAACTCTAGCCTCTGAGAGTCTTTTTAAAAAGAAAAATGATGCTGTCTCCGATGGTATAAACGATCACGACCCGTATAAAACTGTTTTTCTTGCACAGTTAAAAAGTACGCTTTTAAACTCACCTGCTTGGCAGTTTAATGTCATGGTTGTTAAAGTATCCGGCAAATGCTTTGTTCGTCAGAAGTAATAAGGATCCACCAGTATTTCTGTTAAGAAAAACGATCTCAAAAAAGGCAGAAGCGTCGCTGTATTCACTAACTGTACAAACCCAAGTAACGACTTTGAAACTCTTTCAACTCAATCCTAGTTTACGAGTCGGTTTTGTCACGTGACGTTTTAGCTGCACCCTCATTGGATAGATCTGTTCAGAGCATTGCTATGATACCTTCGGTTACCATTGGACATTTGAAAACCAAAGACAATTGAGCAGGTAACAGTTAACCAGCTTTTGTATAAATTAATTCAGGTAACATGTTATTAAAATGTTAAACATTCGCAATCGCTTCCAACTTTTTGTTGTAATTCCGAGCAGCTGCTTTATTCAATATTGGCTTTGTACATTTAGTACACATGTAGGCATGTGTTTGAATTATACGGATAAACAGTGAATGTACCACGTGTACTGAAGTTTTTTTTTTTTTTTGGCTTTTCAGCTTTTTTCGAACTTTTCGTAAGTGGTATGTAATGTCTAGCAATTATTTGTTAATGCTACAATTCTCAAAAATGAAACTTGAGTCAGATTTCTATTTTTCATATTTTCTACAATCCATACGCTTTAATCTGCTTCACACGATTTTGAATTAATTTGAAAAATTGAAGTGTATATATTTGTGCCTTTGAGAAAACCGTACAAAAGATAGTTGAAAATCACAAGTGTCCCAAATTTTAAACTGAACTAAACAGTGGCACCCCTGCTGCCATCTAGTGTACATTTCAAATCACAGAACTTAAAAAGTACCAGAAAAACACAAGGTTGTGCAAGTGCCTTAAAAATACAAATCAATTTTTCATATTATTTTTAAACAGTTTTCGTAAGAGGATCATTAAGAAACAAATGGGGGAAAAAATCTATTTACGTGGTTAATCAGAATTTGTCTTTATTTTCATATACAAAAAGATGAACGTACTCTCATCTACTTTATATTTCTAAGCATTTCAATGCACAGATAAATGTTTTTCATTCATACCGATTCAAAGAAAGCAACCAACAACCACACACACAGAGTTCACATGAAGAGGGATGGTCACATATTTCCAACATTCGTTCACACTATAAGAAATAAACAATATGCTGACTGTAAATCAAAGAAAAAAATATAGGATTTTTCTTTCACAGGATCCACGCATGAAAAGGAAGAAACCCTTTACATTTAGCAAGTAAATATATACACAATAATTGATATATTTTTTTCCTATTTTTTTTGTTGAAGATGAGACTGACTCCAGGTTAGTGTTACTAAACAAGGTACTGCATGAGGTAACATGGTTTTTTCGGTTCAGAAGAGCTGGGTGTAAGACAGCATTTGGAGGTAACAACCAATCACAGCGATTTCCCGCATGTGACTGTTGTTTGCCTGGCACAATTTGTGAAAGCACCTGGGCCACGTTCAGCGCGCACACAAGAATGTTCAACCCACTGCATTTCCCCCCCACTCCCCATCAGGAGACTTAGACCGTCAGAGCATGATCCAGGTGTGAGGAGACGTTTTCTGTTGATCTGCAGAAGATACCTGCTAAGTCACAGCTGCATTTAATGGACTTAAATGACTATTGCTGTATAGGAAATATTGCTGAACCCTTGGACTGTGCACATGGCGCTGTTTACGTGAATCCTGACGGTGCTGCATCAGTCAGTCGTGTGGCTACAAACACAATGATGGTTTCAAAACACTAAAAACATTGTTCAGCACTGAGATGATTTTTTTTTTCCAAAAGTCTTTTTTACCAAAACTGCACATCAGCAAGACCTACAGACCACTGTTAAAAAAATCACTATCTTCCCACACCACTAATCAAAGCACAACAGATGAGCCTGTGTGTTGTCCAACGTGGCTAAACTATCACTAAACAGGTCAGAACATCACATCAGCAGGTTAATATTGAGGCAATACTGTTCAAACAAGTGGCCAATCACAGAAGCTGCCACAAAAAAAAATAAAAATATTTGTTCGTCATTTTTTGATGATATACACACTAATTGATTTTTTAATGCCAGTGCCACCCTCACAGCTTTTAATATAGATAAGCCAATACCATAATTCATTGATATCAGTAACACTTCTCTTAAAAAGAAAAAAAAAATGTTGCAGGGCTTAACTTACATATATAAATGTGGTTCTGAGAATTTATTTTCTGTAACTGTGAAATCAGAAGAGCAATGCCCTGATTTTGTGTACAAATGAATGAAAAAAATATAGTGTTAGGTGTCTGTGTACACACGTATTTACAGGAATCTGCCTCTCTTCTTTTAGGTTTGTAGAGCATAAACACCATGAAAACTGGTCAGGTTCTATTAAAAATGAAGAAAGAAAACAAAGCCAAGAGGCCCAACCTGCAATAAAATATATCAGCTACTAAAACACAATAAAATACATAACACAACTTGATATACATGTAGAAAAAGCCTGAGGTACTTGTCAGAATATCTGAGGTCAGTCTGGAGGAGTAAGCAGCTAAAAGCTTACCCAGTCAAACGAAAAAAAAACAAAACAAAAAAAAACAGGATATTAGCCTGACATAATATCATGGATAATTATCACGTTAGTGTTATATTAACAAATAATACATCTACAAATCCTTGAGTATCCTGGAAAAGTCACAGCAGCATAACGGACATTCAATGTATGGTTCTTATGTTATGGTACAACTATGGCATTGCATTTGAGACAAAGGCAACCATTTGAGCTCTCCTTGCATGACATACAGTGACTGAGGTATCTAGGGACTGGTGTCCGACTGCGTATACTAACCAAATATCAATGAAAATTTAAAACAAAGACAGACATGTTGCTTGCTCCTGTATGACCCTTGCAAGGATGAACCCTCAAATTACCTGTTCATGTTTCTTACTTTAAAAACGCACACACCTATCGGTCTCACATCATTTAGTCTTCTGATTCTCACACTCGCACACAAATGCATACAGTTAAAATTAAAAATGAGTAACATTGCAACTCCAGACAGCATCTGTCAATGCCCCTGGCACTGGCAAAGGAGTAACTCTGAATATTAAAAATTAAAAAAAAAAAAAGTCCAGGAATATGTCCATGATAGCTAGCTGAATAGCTTGGCTCTGAACTTAGAGAAATGTTCCAAAGAAGCCTGCTGGATACCTGAGAGGTAGTTCCGAGAACAAGACACCTGTTCCAAATCTTCAAAAAAGTCCAAAATGTCCAATATGACTGCTCAGTTCTGATTTAGCCCCCGTCCCGTCTCTTAAAATAAAAAATAAAAATCGCTGTGCTCCGCTTCGTTTTCATCCCTCCAACCCGCTTTCTGAGGAGTCTAAATTAAGGGAGCATGCTCCAAGTTTAAAAATCAAGAAGCTTTGACCCCTGAGGAAGATGAACATTTTGTCTAACAGTCTAAAAACGGTTCCTCCGAGGTGTGCAGCAAGTCGTCTGAGGTTTGGAGCACAGGTTTGTATAAATTTGGCCGCAGACGATTACGAACATAAAGGGAAAGACAACTACGACAACAAATCGTGAGGTAATAAAAGAGACTAAACACGAAAGAAATACACGAGGCAATGACAACATTTAGGGTTTGACACAAGGATGCTATCAGATGTGCCCATCGCATAGCTTATTACTACTTCAACTACAGCAGATGGATGTGTTAATACAATCTGGATTTAAAAACACGGAAAACCATTAAAACTGAAACAAAATACCAGTATTGAGAGAAAATAGCAGCTGCGTTGAAGTTGCTAGGGGTTCTTTATGAGTTGGTAAATATTCACGGCGATCCGCTGAGTTTGGGGTTTAAAAACTTAAAAAGTCAGGAGCTCAGGGGAGGGATGGTGTCGTCCGTTCAGGTGCTGGACTCTTTGGGAGGTAGGTCCTCGTTGATGAGAGACGTCACTATGGAGACGGGGCTATCTGAGGTAGTGCTGCCTTTCGTCCTGGCGATCTGACTGATGCGCTCCTCCACGCAGCCAGCAGACAGTCGTGCCTCGGCGTCATGGTCCCAGCATTCCTCAATGGTCTCGCACAACTGGCTTAAACCCTGCAGTCATACACCAGAAGTTACAGAAGGTCTGCTCCTTTGTCTTTAAAAGGATAGTGCATGCTAGTGGTCTAAAATTCTGATAGCTGTAGCAAATGTTCAAGGAAAATCCATTTCAGAGCGCTGTGAACTCAGGTTCTCAAACTTTAACTGTGAAAAACTAGAATGCAACACATCCCGGAAATGTTATTAAAACTGCCGTCACCACCATTACTCACAGGATGTTTGAACCAGCAGTCCTTGATGGCTGGACGCATCTTCTTGTGCACAACCACATCCTGGAGGTCCTCCAGGGAGGGATGCTGACCTATTTCATCCTCAAACGGCAGCATGTACTCACCGACTGTACCTGAGCAGGGATAATTGACCAACAGAGTAAAAAAAAAAGTGTTCAGCATAAACCATGTAAAATAAGTTGTATTTCTATTTAAAAAAAGACACATCAAAATTCTGACAAGTGTATAACTAAATCCACATCAGAACTTTTTTTTCCCTAATCAGGCTGCTCTATGGACAAAATGAAAACCAATTCTTTGTTTATGAGGGCAGCCTGAAGCAAGGTGGCCATTTACCAGTAGGTGAAGCAGCATTCCTGAACTGTGTGACTTACCGTCTGTCTCTGAACAGCGGGACACCAGCTCCCACAGCACCAAGCCCATAGCGTACATGTCTATCCTCAGGAAGGAGTCTCTCTGAAAGTTAATGGCTCCCTCCAGAACCTCAGGAGCCATGTATCGTCTCGTACCAACCTGCAACAGAGAACAGGTTTGTTTTATTAAAAAGAAAAACTATCTACAGATTACCTGTTAAACACTAAATAAATTCAGGTTCTGGATGTTTGTTTATTTAAAAAAATATTAGGCGACAGCTACAAAGAACTATCAGAGAGCCAACAGAAGCATGAAAACCCAACATGAAGCTTGTGTACCTGGCCATGAGTATCCCCAGGAGGCTTTCCTGGTTCGAATCGTACAGCAAGCCCAAAGTCCCCAACGACTGCAGTTAAATCATCTCGAAGCATCACATTCTTACTCTTGAAGTCCCTGTTTGATTAATTTCACAACAGTCATTAAAATGCAGCTTTTAATGGTGGTGTTTAGTCACAGCAGTCACATAAATCAGCCGACAAGCTCCTAGAGTGAAACTATTAATTCAAGCACAACCAGGGGAAAATGACTGATCTGGGAAACAAAAGAAACCGTTGGATTTTTAAGATGAATAGAAACCAAATTCAGTCAGTGCAACAGAGCTCCAATTTACATCAAACCATTCAGTGCAAACTTTCGGTACCCGAGTGTAGTGCAGTCATTACACAAAACAAAAGAGACGTACCTTTTTTCCCCCCCGAAGTAAAACACAGCCAAAACAAGGCAGCAATTTCCATACATTGTTACACTAACAAAACCCATCCTGCACTGAACAGACGTGGACACAGCAGCACTCTGACGCTGTTTAACAGTGCACCGAGAAGTGCGTATATTCTAAATTGCTCTTTTGATATTCCAGAGAAAAGGATAAAGCCCCTGTGTGCTTAACAGTAGTTAGTAAAAGTACTTTGTCATGTATAACTGGGGAAATAGTAGTGTTTATACACAGTCGCGCAGCTTCTGCTTATCAACAAACAAAAATGTGAAGTACCAGAGTGATGCAGTGTTGTGTGCTGGCACCAAATTACTGATATCATTTTTGCTTTTCTTACCTGTGTGCAATAGTAGGTTTAGGCCCTTCTCCCTTGTAGCTGGGAATGTCTTCATGGAGGTAGGCCAAGCCACAGGCCATGGTCTCTGCTATGTGACATAGTTCAGTCCAGGTCACAGTGTTACCCTTCAGGTGGTCTGTCAATGAGCCCTGCTTACACACAAAACACGCAAAAGGTTAAGGGAGGAGGATTAACACCTACGCAGGAAATTTTAATCCATTTCTTACAAGCACTGCCATCGATTCAGCCTCTAAAATGTGAACCAACTAACTGCAACCTCACATACAAACTGCTTTCTGGAGCCAGGAAGAGGCATGGATAGGCACTACTTCTATTTGACAGGCAGAAATATTAAACACACAATTACAAATTCACAAGAATTAAATCACTCAATGAATGAAACGATGGCACGGAGACAACAGAAACCAGATTTGTTGGCGCTACCGCCAGGAGTAAAATTGTAGTATAAGAATAAGGCCTGAAAAAAAATCACACCATAAATATTAATGCCTCATTTTTGGTGATGGCAACTAGAGTTTTATCCCCCATTTACTGAACAAGATGAAAGCCAAAAAATGTGTTCATAGCTGTAGTTTTTGGGAAAACTTATTTTGCAGGTAATTAAAGAGGTATGTCAGTGCTAAATCTACAGCTCCTCTGTTGTCTGAAGCATGTGTAAGTCTGTGTATTTTCTGCATATGTACAAACATCTTCTCACCCTCTCGTGAAATTCTGTGATAAGCCACAGCTCTGTTTCCAGGTTGGTTCCATGCTTCTCTGCAGCTATGTAACGCAAGAGGTTTTCATGTCTCATCCCTGGAGACATGAAGATGTCCCGCTCATTTTGCCATGACTGCTTATCCTGTAAACATAAAGCAAAGATTTATGCACAGACCTCAGTGGTTCATACAAAAACCTCCCTTGTGCTACAGTATGAGGGTGGAAAAATCTACAGAGCTACAGAAATTTTTAAACCACCAGAACTGAGTTTTCCATAATGAGAACAAAACAATGTTTGGCCTTTTCACCTACAAAGCAGCAAACAACACAAGCACTTGTTCCGGTCTACTGAATAGAAGGTATTCACAAACCTGAACAGGGAAGATTTTTACAGCAACATATTCGCTCATTAATTGAGCTTTCCAAACGCAACCAAAGCGCCCCCTAGCTTTGATTTCCAGCAGCTGCAGTGGCTTCAGACCCACCAAAGGGGATGGAGGAACTGGTCCAGGATCCTGAACGAACATGGGAAAACAAATTCTCACCTTTATTGCCCTTGCTAAATATAACTAAACTGATCAAGTCTACACCAAGCCAGACTAAAATCTGATCTCTTTGGTGTTTGTTTAAATGAAATGTGGCGTTCAGAGTGGCCAGTCTCACCTCGCTCAGGTCTACGTGACCATAGGGAGGCTTGCGGTGTCGATACATCCACAGGGCCAGAATGAGAGCCAAGGACAGCACACACAGCGGCAGCAGGGAGTAGACCAGCACATTGAGTAGAGATGGCACGCGGGGAGGAGGACGAATTTTTACTGTTAAAAAAGGAGCAGATTTAAATGTAGCATGTCACTTGCATGACCTTTGAGATATAAGCAGCTTTACGAGCGTCACTCAAAGACAGGAAGAACAGGTAATAAATGACAACAGATTTTAATGTGATTGCTTCACCTTTATCTGCAACTGATAAATAAGCCCAAACAGGCTGTTGACATTAAGTAATACTTAAAACCTCTTTGTCCAGGGCACTTAACAGGCAACCTAAGAATCTACCAAAACCCACAGCATGTCCTCAAATATGACTCAAATGGGGGTTAAATTGTTTCAGATTTGATTGTAAGACAAAACAATTTGAGGATGACTAAATAGTGTGGCTAATAAAACATTAAAAAAGAAAAAAATATATAATTCTTCAAATTCACTCGCTTTAACTAGATTATACATGTTTAAAAAATCCCATTCCATCCTCTGGTCACCTGACTGTGCTCTCATTATAACGTGTAAAACTTTAAATAAAGTAACAACATTAAGAATGCATGAATCTTTATTTTTTTAATTCTTGGATTCAGTCATTAAATCTGAGTACTTCACAACTCGTACCCAAAGTTACCACCAGTCACACTGGGACAGTTCCAGTTAATCACCTGATATGAGGGGACGCCTAACAACTACAGCTCAAACTCTAAATAAACTGATTTATTTTCACCGCTCCCTTCTGCAGGGGTTACCTACAGTGAGCAGACTGGCATGAAAGATTTGGTGATTGTTTTACAACAACCAACCTGGGCACTGAACACTGCGCTACCAGGGCCCATAAACCCATAAATTATTAAATAACATTAAAAATACACATTATTTTTAAACTGAACTTGAAAATCTGAAAATATTACATTCCAAATGACAAAAAAACAAAATATGAAAATACCCCAAGTCTGGTAAGGAAACCAAAAAAATTACAGCTTAGCCATCTCGGCTGTATATGCTAACAAAACATAGTGTCAGGTCATCATCCTCCTTAGAATGAGAATTTTTCTCACCCATAATTCCAAGACTGAAAAATTGTGTTGAAGAGCTACTAATCAGGGGAGAAAAATATGTAAAGTGTGTAGGATGCATTTACCACCTACCTCGGTTCCCACTGCCAATCATGTCAGGAAGGTGAGTGAATCGCTCGTTGCAGTAGTTACCCTCACAGCAGCAGAAGAACACCTGAGGGTTTTCCTCCATAGAGACACACTCTTGCCTAAAACAGACAGATTTAAGGACAAAATGAAAGATAACACCAAAAATAAGTCTCTCTGTATTTGACAATGTAGACTAATCAAGCAGGCAAGTGTCAGCTGGTTTTTGTTGTCTAATATCAACCATGCTTGAAGTCTCTGATAACAAAATTATATGAATCAAATTTATTATCTAGACTCTTTAACTGATGCATTAATTGGTTTTGTTTACAGGCAACAGTGTTGATGAAACTTTCAAAGTGCACTTTGGAAGTTTGTTTAAGTTTGGAACCTTTTTTGAATTTTACAGATATCAGACTGCAGAATTCTATTTTCAAGATTTACCCAATAAGTCAACAACATCTTCATTTTACATCCAACGATCCTAGTCTAAAACTCTGTATTCCTTAAAGGAGTGCCAGATTTGTTTGGGTCCAACCAAGCAAGTATTTATATATTCACAAGATGTAAAGACTTCAATGCTCATGTGGTGCTCTTGTTCTGCTTTATAAAGCTTTTACATCTAATTAAATTGACCAACATAAAAGATGTCACATTTTTCCAATACAGGGTAGTATAAATGTTCTAAAAAACTGTTCTCTACATTCTACTGAAGCAAGACTCTTAAACCTGGTTTTTGCCCAGTATTATGACAGCAAACGTCCTGCAGTTTCAATTAAATTAATCATTGCTTACTATTGTTAGGACAGTTTTCAGCAACAAACTATTCAGAAACTTTAAAATTAAGTTTAAATATCAAACAGGCTTCTAATCACTGCAAATAGACCTTTTGTACACATACACGTGCCACCCAGGACTTTGATTTCTTTTTCCTCCAGCCTGTTTTCACATGTCATCAGAGGTCCCTGAACTGCTTTGAATGCTGAAGCTCAAACTACAAAGTTAGATAGTGCCACATAACCCAAAGGTGACGTCACACAGAGTAGTGTCTCCTTCCAAATCGCATGAGTCCTGAGTGGTCTGGTCCCACCATATCTGTCAGCATTGTTGATGCAGCTTTACTCATTTGTTGAGAGAAATGTACTAGAGCAGAGCATTCCTCCAAATGACTGCCTGATTTTGGTAATTACACAGTTTTGATTGTATTTCCATATATAGTTTTACTAACCTGCTTTTATACAGACAATAATTACTTTAGAAATACAATTATATACATCTTCTGGCAGCTGCAGGCTTATCACTGAGAAGAGTTTGTATATGGACGCTAGCCAACGAATGCTAGACACACTGATGTGCACGTTGGACATAGAAGTAAATATTACCAAACACAAATATTTTGTTTGGGCGATAAAACGCTGCACAATGCAGGAACAAAACGTAGAAAAATACACCTTAAACATTTGAAAAATATAAGATATCATATTTAAGTCTTTGTTTCATTAACCCAACAGCCTAAAAATCTGTTATAAGAGAAAATGATATTTTCTCACATTTAACAGAATAAAATTCGCAAAAATGCAACAGGAGAGGAAGAATAAGACATGTTCCACAACAAGTTTGTTTGGATGCTGTTATTTTGTCTGCCATCTTAACTGCCTATCACACTGAGTGAAAGTCAGATACCCCAATCTAAACTTAAACACACGGTGACTTAACCTGTCATAGCAGTTGAAGTCGTCCAGCCAGCAGCCTTTCTTCACCAGCTTGATGGTCCCTGAGGAGTTGAGCCAGGAGGCATAACAGTGCAGACGCTTGTCCTTCTCCCCCTCGCAGCGCTCAAAACCACTCTGGTTGGTCCTCTCCGTACGCCAGTTATCATTGTAGTACACACACTCCCGGGTCTCCACTTCACCAAGACTGTATCCTGATATGGACAGAAGGCCTCAGTAAGATCAGATTGTCAAACGAATTGAAACTCAACATTGGATGCACAGACATATGGCACGGGACCCACAAAGAAACATCTCAGAGCAGGAGACTATCATCTCGCTGGCGTGTAGCCAGTTTTGGGTTGTGAAAAGGGAGTTCCTCTGGGCTAAGAAATTGTTGCTGAATACTGCCTCAGCTTAATCCCATTGACTAAAAAACCTCTTCAGAGAAAAAAAATCTAAATGGGTGAAGAAATTACTAGATTTAATTAGCTATAAGACAATAACATGCACACTGAGGTAAAGAAACAGAACATTAGTTTATTTACATGCTACTTTTACAGATAAGGATTCCTTCTTCAGACCTCTGTACAAATAGATAAGACGTGTGGGTATTTTAGACTAGAATTGTTTCTCCTACTAAACTAAAATAGAAAAACATCTGCCAAAATCTGCCTTTAAAATGTTTTCTTGCTGTCATAATATGCTTTGTTGTTCGACACGCAGAAGTAAGAAGCAGGTACCATGTTGTGTATTCTAAAAAGAATTGCTAGAACGTTCAAGCCTAATCTTTGTTCAGAGAAAAAATAGTGCCTGTCTCTTTAAATCCCTGCCTATAGGAGGCTGCCCATCCCCCAGCTTTACCCCCACCAGCCCATTACACATCCACTCACACATTCACACATTTAGCTGTCCAGCAGCACACAATGGGTTTTATTATACCTAACAGGGGTGCATGAAATGACCAAACATCATGCTCGTTAACACAGGACTGCCTAAAAGAAGGTAAAACAATTTAAAAAAGACAAAAAAAAGATAGTCTTGCAGCAGTGATGCTCAATGCTCCACTGAGCAGAGATGGCATTTCTGATATCTATGGTCACGTGATCAGGGAGGACTTTTACTACAAGATCACCCCCCATCTGCTCCCCCCAGTCACTTACTGAGCTTTTACACCACAACAACATGAATTCTGGAGAAGCAGCTTTACTGTACTCTCTCCATCATCATGCCCCTAATCTATAAACCATAAAGGCATTAGCTGCAGCTCTGTTTGACTCACAGGAGTCAGCAGCTGTGCCTCCATTAACATTTTAAAACAATTAGGGGGGGACTAAACTGGAAATTATTGTTTAAAAAAAACACAATAAGTAAAAGTAGAGGAATAAAAGTAAAAATGCCCAGGGGAGCAGAACACCCAACCAAAACTCTTGCAAACAATAGGGGGGGAAAAAACCTCAACCCTCGTGCTCAATTTTCACGTGGTTCCAGAAATATTTTGGAATAAATGATGAAATAACCACTTGACTTGAGACTGTGGTTTATTCAAAATGAAGGAGGAAAAAAAGAACTTCATTCTTCACAGTGAAAGTGTGTTCTCTCTGGTTCTTTTTTCAGGCTGTGAGACCACAAACAAGAGTGAGGAGCTGAAATGTAGCCTCTAAGGTTTCAGGATGTTGATGCAGCTGCTGCCTTCTATTCCTGCTGCTACTGTTGAGGGGGACGCAACAGTTTTTAAATCGGGATATTCTTTCAACTTATTCACACCAATTTCATCAGAACGCGAGTCCCAGTCGGAAGCAGAACACACCAGCCACGGTCAAACCGAACGCGCGAATCACTCCGAAGCGAGAAAATAACGGGTCGAATAAAATATTATGGTTGAGATTTAAATCCCGGATGAGTGACAGTAAAGTTTAAACCACTAGAAAACACGAGGTTTTATTTCGCGGGTCGAAATTTTCAAACACGAATGCAGAATTTAAAATATATATTTTTTTAAAAAGCCCATCGACAAGAAAACTGTTGCAACAAAACCAGCTGCTTACCTGCGCATAAAGTTCCCAGAAGAAGTGAACAAGTCAGCCATGAAAAAGACATGTTCTGTGTTTAAATACAGGACGGAGACTTCGCTCTCGTGCCGTCGCGAGCATTCAAACTCGGGTTGGTGAAAAACATCAGTCCGGGATCACACCGACCACAGGCCTCCCGGTCCCTCCGAGCAGCCTACAGCCACCGACACCTCCTCCACCAGCAGCGCGTGTCAGTAGCCGCCGCGCTGCAACAATGTTGCGAAGGAGAAGGAGGAAAAAAAGGGGGGGAGCGATTAATTGACCAGCCGGTGGATGTTAGTCCGTTAAAAGGTACCGCATTTCGCCTCGGAAACGGGTCCAGGAACCGAACGTGGGTCCGTTACAGCATCCGAGTCGGCGTTCTCGTCGCTATTTTGGCGAGGTTTGCTCGCCGGAGTAGTAGCACCGCTGCGTCGGGGAGGTCGGTCGGGGGCTTACATGCATGTTACTGATCTGTGTCCAAAATGGCTTCTAAATGGGGAATGGGCTGCAAACAGGGAAACCCGGATGTGTAAACACAAAGAGGGGAAATTCAAGCAGCCGGGGAGAGTGACCTTAACGCCACACCGCAGATAAACGCCTGAAATGACTTTTTATTTGAACGTCCTGTCGAGATGATCGCTTTTTGTTTTACACACATGAACGCAAAAAGGGGAAATTAGTTACAACTCCGGACGGAGAAAGACGTGTTTCCCACGCTGAGATTTTGTGTGGATTACAATGAAAACGAATCACTTTCTGTGGTCGAGGTTGGGATTTTACTACATATTTTGCTTTTCTTACTTAGTGCTGGCTTTAAATGAGAGTTATAGAGATTATGTTTAATATACCCATTGCAATATGAATTTAAACACGAAGAACGTTATCCAAATGTAGCTTACACTAATTGGTACAATCTGGAAAAAGTTTAATTTGTTTCTTAATAATGAAAACCTGAAATGCAGGTCTGCAGTAAATGTAAACAATGCACTTAGCTGAATCCGTCAGTCATCATGCTGGCTAAAGTTTTTGTAGATAAACAAAAAATATCAGTAGTAGGTTCAACATTTGATCAGTTTTCAGTCACTTTGGATTTTTCTGTAAGTAAACAAATGATGTTGGTTGGCATCCAGTCACAAATCTTGCCTACAAATACTTAATTTAAGGACACATTATCCATCAATATAAAAATACTAATAATTGTGTGTATTTTACTATGTGATGTATTCTGTTTTTCATGATTATACAGTGAGAACTTTGTCAGGCAAGTGCATTATTGTGCATTATTTCGCAAATATCAAAAGTTTCACTTGTTATTTTAACAGATGTATCAGATAAGCCCAACAAGTAGTAGAATCTGATTTTTTTTTTCTATCTGAATAGTCTTTAATGCATAAGTGGCTTAGCTATAAATAGCTGCCCTAGTTTGGGGATAACATGGTACAATAAATGCATTTTAAAATGCATTTGTTCCAATTTCTCATTTTACCTCCACATACTGTTAAATACTGACTAGATCACTCAAAAATATAAAATACAAACACATTCTAGTGTGCTGTGTATAGAGACTTAAACAAAACTAGAAGTATGTGTCCTTTAATGCACCTAGTTTCAAAATATTAATTTCTTAAAGGAAATTATTATGAGTCAAATAATTGATTAGCAAGGTTGGCTTTTCATGAAGACTCCCAGCCAACAGACAGTCACCGTCAGAGATTTTTTTTTTTCTCTCAAAAGAATAGTGTTTAAAGTTCTTTTCCTCTGACTAATTGGGTCTGCTTTTCTTTTTATTGCCTACACATTTACAAAGAAATGTTCGTCACCTCCATTAGAGCGAGTAATTGAACTGTATTTGTGCCAGAATTGGTTCCTATCCTCATAAAGTGCCTCGGTATGTTGTTTTCTTTCTGGCTTTAGTCACACGTTTTTAAAACGAAGGGCCCTTTTGTTCAAAAATAATAAGTCCCATCATCACAGAAAATCGAGAATGACATTGTTAAAATGCCATTAAGTCGTGCTCACAAGTCGCAATCGTCTTCTTCTCTTTAACATCCAGACTAATGGCATGATAGTCACACTCAGTCAGTTCATGCAGCAAATGGCCCAGGAATAGGGTTAGCTATAGGTAATCGCCCTTAAACTAGTGCTGTTGAGTGTAACTCAAGACAAAGCATTTCCTCATTAAGCTATCATGTATTGACCCTGTAACTCGATCGAGGCCGTGAGCGAAACCTTGTAAAGATAGATGTTCTGTTGTCATGACAGTCGGAGGAGAAAGCACATGAGTGCTCATTAAAGATCCAATGGCCACAACCAGGGTGTGACATTCCTAAAAAATAAATAAATTAGACATGTGGGAAATGATGCAGGGAGAATCAACAACTAAAACGCCCTGATTTGCAAAAATAAAAAATAAAATGTTTATGTATGTGATCTCCATCTCTACTCCAATAAAAGCACTTCGGTCCACAAATCAGTTTCTCTTAAATGTTCCAAGATCAAAAACAATATTTTTGAAGGACTTGAAGAGACTTTTATTAATTCCTAGATAGAAAAGTTTTTGTAAATAAAGTTAAATATATTGGAAAGTATAAGGTTAGCGGCTAATAACATCTCAGTTGTAGCTAACAGCAGCAAGCTTTTATATGGGTAATCTTGTATTATTTCCAAAAATCTGTATATATATTTATTTATTGGGTTTTATTTTGGCAAATAATCACAGTATTCTTACAATTCTTACAAACTGGTTTTGTTATGTCCTGTTCCTCAGTCCTGTGTTCTTCTCTCTCCTCAGCTGACTCCTGTTTGTCACTTAGCACACTTGATTTTGTTTTGCCGTTACTCCCTCGGAATAGAAACTCCTCCTTTCTGTTCACTTATTGCCTGCTTCCTTGTATTTGTTTGTCCCCGGCTGTTCGTGTGCTGTATTATAGTTCTGCTCCTTTATGTCTCCTGCTGTGGCAGCACATTTTTGTTTAATTAAACCTCATGTCCTCACCGACCTGCCTTCTGCACCTCACTCGCCTGTTCAGCTGAGCTCACCTCATCCCATGACAGCAAGGTGTCACGGAAAGAGGTGGGATCATGGTGCCTTTGTTGCACATATATTTTTTTATAACTACACAGCTGAAATGAAGATCAACAGTTAATATTTCCCTCAGAGCTGGCAACAGAGACAATCGAGGTGCTGAAAGGTATGAGTGTATACAGAGTTGTACCTAGTTTCTTTTACCAGCTCATAGCTTTTTTTACACAAAAGATCAGTGAAAAAAATATTCAAGCAAATCATCTCATCACAGTCTAAGATTTAACTCTATAGATTTTACTTTTCTTGGTCACTAAGGATTGTAGCAAACTTCCTGCAGCCCCTTTGAGAGGCTTGAGGTGAGTGATGCAGTAAAATAGATAAATGACACTAGATGGTAGCAGAGTTCCCCTGGGCAGGTACCTGGCGACCTGCGCAATAACTCCTTCACTTTGAATTTCAACACTGCGTGGGGTTGACACGTGCTTTCTGTCCTTTAGTGACTCTTGAATATTCATCTACATGTGTGTCAAAGAGCTTTGTGTTTGGACTGAAACATCTTTTGTTGATTATTTGGTATGTTTTTTTTTTTGCAATCTTGAACAACTGAAGTCCATATGTCTATTAATCTGTGTTCTGCAGAGTTCAGGGTATCTGCTATAACTTTGTAATGGATCCATTAGCATGAGGAGAAGCACAGCACTTAAAGGTTTTCTACTTATGTTGATAATGGAAAGCAATTACCTGAATCATAGCCCTGTAGCCATTTCCACAATGAAATGTTATGGTTAACTACAAGCTGCACACTGAGTGAGCATGCCAAAAACTAAATTGCATGGAAGAGTGATTGAAAATACTGTGGAATTACTACTTTATTTCAGCCTTTGAAGGAGTCGGTGCAAAAATAAAGCAACAAGCGGTGTCAAACATTTTCTCAATGTTTTATTTTTCTGCTGCAGAGTCTGTGATAGATGACGATTTTTTATTGTCCCTGGTCCGTGATTTTTACGTTTGATGGTGAGGTAGCGTTAAAAGTAGTTTGCCACCCTGCGAACAGACTGGATGGTGGGATTCTCGGCCTGCCACTCCTTGTGGGTGCAGTAGTTTCCTCTCTCCACAATGTACATGCGGCCGTGGTAGTTTGGCTCTTCATACAACACCCAGCTGATCGGAGAGAAAATAAAAATCAAATGAGTGCCTTTATAAAATGAAAATTGTATGACAAGATATTTTCAGTGTCTTTGTGAAGTGATTTAATACATGTTGGAATATGTGTGCTCTGTGCTGTTATATGCTCCTGGAAGGTTCAGTCGAACATTATACGTACGCTCCATCTCCATAAACCTTGATGGAGTTGACACAGTTCTTGGTCAGGCCTCGTGCTTGCAAAAATGGACAGTCGTCACACAGCTCCACACACTGGCTGCTGAAGTTGTCCCCCTCGAACAGCTCCAACCTGTAGTGCTCTCCGTGCTAGGACAGGAAAAAAAAGACATTCTCAGTCCCTGAGTCATGGCCGGAAAGTTTGCCTTTACCTCTCTGCAAAGGGCCGAGTGTGTTTCCTTGTGACAGAGCCTGTATTGTGTGTGTGTGTGTGTGTGCTTGTGGAGAATGGTATGCATGAACTAGAAAATGTTACATTTTTCTGTAAAAATGCAGCATGAATTGAATATTGAATGTATTGAATGACTGTTAAGGCTTAAAGAAGACACTAGTTTAAAGCTGAATGTAGCTAAAAGTACTGCCAATACCTAAAAGTAGCAAAAACCTAGCTAAAAGCTAAAAGGCCATCAGAACAGTAGCTAAGCTTAAAGCAACATAAAAAATAGAGAAAGCACGCTGAAACAAAGTTGAAAGAGAACAATGTTTTTGAAGGAATTGAAGATTTTTTTTTATTTCAATGTGGGAAAATATGAGTAAATAAAGTTAAACATTTTGAAAAGTAGCTACAAAAGTAAAAAAAAAAAAGTCACCCATCTCCTGAATGAGCCGAATGCTTCGATGTACAAATGACTATAATCACATGTGCAGAACTAATTAAAAAAAAACGAAACAAGAAAACAATAGCACGAATGCTGAGTCAGCATATAGTCAGTCATTCATGACTGGATTTCTGCAGTGCACTCAGCTTACAGTATTACAGCTACAGCATGATCCCAGCATTCAAACAATTGAGACACCTGAGACTTTCATTTCTTTTGCAACCAGATGTGAACAAATGAGGACACATTTATGCCAGTGTGCCAGAGATTTGTTTTTTTACCAGCCAGACATATTGTCTGCCTCCGGGGTCCTATCCACATTAATCTTACCATCCTGATTGGTCTGCAGGAACCCATGTGATCATTAAGGGCATTCCAGCGCTGGAATTCAGGGTACTCTCCGTGCTCCAGAATATACTGCTGGCCCTTGAAGTCCGGGTGGTCGAAGCAGACAAAGGCCCCGCTCTCCACACGGACTGAGTTGACCCTGTTCATAAAGCCACGGTCCTGGAAATTATCACAGTCGCTGCGGAGCTCCAACTTTCTTCCAGTGAAACATTTTCCCTCATAGAGCACAATCTGTTTGCAAATAAACAAGTAAATTCCTGCAAAAGACAAGTTCTTAATAGTCCATACAGATAACAAAAGCAATCATAGTGTGTGATTTTTGCAAAATGCCTGAAGATTTACTATTGTGATACTCACTTTTCCAGAGTACTGAGACATTTTCCTCTCCTAACTTCTTCAAAACTCCCAAAGTTTAAGAGTGGAAAAATTTAGACTCCCAGATTTATATGGCCGACACAGAGAGTGGTGGTATCCCGATACAGAGGCAACAAAAGCCCAACAATGGGGGGGTTTAAACATTTTGCCAAATGGACAGTTTCCCTTACATGAGCCAATGCTGATATTGGAGTTTGCTGCCAAAGGAGGGCAAAAACAACAATAGAGAGGGAAAGATTCTGCTTTGATCGGGCTTTGAAACTAATGTCGGGGTTTGCAGAGGAACATTTGGGTCACATCCAGATAACAGAGTATGAGATTTAAAAAAAACCAACCAAGGGCAGGAAAAAATCAAAATGGAGGTAAAAAAGGGGCAGAAACAGCCCAAATAAACTACTTCCAGCAAAACAGCCTGGTCAAGTATAGTGGACAAACATTATCACGGCAGGACAAAGCATGAAGAAATATAAAAAGGGGAAAAATGGCCGCACCTTAGTTATTGGTAAACACTGAAGTAGAAAGGTAAATGCACTGCTTTTGGATAAATATGGCTATCTCCATTTGCGTATTTAACCCTGTCAACTCCTTTTGGAGCTGTTCAGGAAACAAGACAGATTTGCGCCAACTGTGTGCGGGTTTTTAAATGTGTGCTGTGTTTGCAACAGGCTGCAGCTTGGAGCAGAACAGTGAGGTTGTTGGTCTTGGCTTGAACTGTTTCCAGCTGGGGAGTCTGTCACTTATTCTCCACCAGATAAACACAACCTCCTGGTGCTGTGGGGCAAAAAGATATGCTTTAGGTCCTCCTCACAACTTTAGCAGATTTGTTGAAAATGTTTTTTTTCATGGACAATAGTCAAACATTTAAGTTAAATAAATGTTTGGCAAATAACTCACGAGTGCCTAAACTTTGAAAAAAAAAAAGAAACTGCTGTATTTAGACAAATTTAGTTGAGGTTTTTCTACATTTTAAAATGTTTGTGCAAAACATTCTTTCCAAACTTTGTCAAAAACAGTTTTTTCACACCATCAAATGATCTTTGTATTAAACTCTGGTATTTTACATTGATTTAATATTTTTTTCCCTGAATCCTCCTAAAGCTTTAATTTTGTTCTCTTTGCTGTTTTTTTTATCTTCTATGAACAATAAAAATGTACTTCTTCTGCATTTCCTAAGGGTTGTAATCAAACGTTTAAGGGAAATGTGGTTTAACTACTAATAAATATAAATTGGCAAACAAATAACCTTAGTCACAATAATCCACAAATCAGCGTGCTTACATAACCACTTTTTGCTTTAATGATTACAATCAAAAACATTTGTACAACATATTTAACATTAGAAAATGGATGCAGGTTTTGTTTGACTGACAGTGGCCAATAAGAAACAAACTGAGGGAAAGAGAAGTTGGAACTGTGAGGTGATGAAGTAGAAAAAAGAGGCCCAAACGTATGTGGATGTATCAGAAAAAACGTCTGTGTTCACCTCCTTTTCAAATGCATGGCACACAACAAATCTCATCTTGTATTCTTCAGACAGAGGAGGAGATGGAACCAACACGGAAACTGTGCAAGCAAAGATGCATCGAACCTCTAACATCTCTGTGACACGGATCTGTTTTTCCCGATCCATCCATGAGGGCTGTTTAATGTTTTGCATCAGTGCTGAGGACAGAGATGGAGACATGGGCTGAGGGAGATATAGGACAATGGAACCATCACGCATCCATTTTTCATCTTTTAAATCAAATGTACAAAGAAAAACAAGGATGGGAGAAGGGAATGGCAAATACTGATAAATAAGGGTGGAATCAGAGCCGTAAATAGACAGTGTTGGATATTTAGGACCCTGGGGGTTGGGGGGTTGGGGGGTGGGTGGAGTCGGCTGAGGTGGAGGAGAACTGGCGGCTAGCCTTCAAGTAACGGGATTTCCCAGTGCAGTGTCCTGTGTGTTGATTGGGCAGCTCTACATCATGGAGCAGGAGGTTTTTCCCGGCTGCACGCCACCATCCATCTTCTCTGCCTCCAGGATCATCCTTCGAAAAACCTCCACCGCTGTCTGAGAGAAACAAAGGATGATTCACTTTAAGTTCTCTAGTTGGGTTATTTTGTGTCAGGGTTTGCGTGTGTGGGGGGTTGATGTCGATAGTTTTACTTCAGCTATTTGGTGTTTTCTACAGTGATCCTGACCTTTGTGGACTTAAACGTTGCGATTTCTGAGCCCTCCTTTAAATTTTTTGTATTTGTGTTTTCTTTCTAATTTACTTTTCATGGAAATTACACTTTCAAGATGGAAATAAAGACAGTTCACTGACTGCGCGGCGTTGTAGGGGATAAACTTTTAAGCTGTTGCTGACGATTTCTCCAAGAAAGGCATGGAATCTCAGCTGAGACACAAAAAGTGCAAAGCAGAGGGGCTCCAGAACACAGACTGTGTAGGCGTCTTCAAGCACACCTGCTGTTTTACTTCACGTAGGCGCAGCAACGTAAAGTGCCTCAGGGCTGGCTGAAGTGAGATATCTGAGAGAGGTGACCACTAAATTCGCTGTGTGCCAATTGCTCTGAAACAGCTGATGCATCGCAACAACAAACGGAAACGGCCGTCTCATCAAGAAATCTGGTGCAGGGCTAAAAAATTACACAACAGCATCTGCAGCACCGGAGTGAACACAAAATGTAGCTCCAAACAGCTGGAAAAGGAGACAGTGACACAGAGGACTGATCCTCCTGAGAGGCAGAACTCAGTTGTGCTCAGTGTTGAATGGTCGTAACGCGATTTGGATATGATAAATGTAAACGTGGTGGATGGCTGTATGTAATGGCCCCACGCTCTGTCGCTGAAGGAGGTTTATCAAGATGCATGTTCTGAAGTGTTCAGGTGGCTGCGGGGGTTTAATGAAGCTCCTCGTGCAGCTCAGAGCAGCCGTAGACAACAGGCCATGTTCTGATCACTAAATCTTTAAAAAATAAAAGCATTTCATAGAAAAAAAACTATTTTTCTAGTCTATTTACATTCTAAGCATTTTTTTCATCAATCCAACGCTGTCTGTTCAGTCTGGTAAAATGGGTTTTAAACTTGTAATTGGTAACTGTGAACCAACCTGTTAATGTATTGTTTATTAAAGGGTGATAAAAAGATGTTTTGACAACAAATGGCTCTTTCTGTATAATAATATACCTAATATTAGCTAAATTCTTGTTATTGGGTGACTTAGCACTCCAGTGTGACTTTGCATGGTCTCCCTGTGCCTGCGTGGGTGTTATTTAAACAGATGTATGTTGAACTGAGCTCAGGTGGAAGTGTTGTTTCTGCGTTAGCCCAGTGATGGAGCGCCGACAAGAACACGGTGTACCCTAACACTGCAGCTGGAGTAAAGCTCTGAAGAAGGTGAAGGAGAAAGCATTTCAAACCTGGTGTTGGAAAAGCAGACGATACCAACAAAGAACAACAACACAATTCTCAATACCTTTAGTTATTCATTTTCCTGCAGGTGTATCAAAATGTAAATGAAATTGGTGCATTTTTTTAACAGATGCATAAAATATTTCTTTACCTGGTTCTCTTTAGCAGAGGACTCCATGAAGGCAGCATTCCAAGATTCAGCTAATGCTTTTCCTTCTTCACAGCTGATAACTCTGAAATGAACAACAAAAAGCAGCCAATGAGAACCTGCAGATGTGAATAAACTCAGTGACCTGGTGTTGAACATTTGCCAGACAAACTTGCAGAGACACATTGTAGACCGGTCCAAAAATGTTCTGGATGCATTTAAGGCTCATAAAAGCCAATATGAGGTTTGTAGCCTGTTTGGTTTTACAATAGCAAATACAGTATATATACTATTACTGAGACCCTACAGTACTCTGAACTATGTGTGCGTCTCCAATTTAAAAAAAAAAACGAATAAAATCCAATTTCCGTGTGTGTGATAGTACATACCGCTCCATATGTAGGTCATTCTTGTTTCCAACAAGCATAATTGGAACTCTGCATTTAGGAGAAAGTAAAGAGACTCGTTATTATACGTGATGTATTCAGAAAGTCTTAGAAGCAGAGAAAAAAACAAAGAGGTACTTACTGGACCTTTCCAACCATGTCCAGCAGCTTTTCATGGATAACTTGAACAACTTCAAAGCTGGAAGAAAGAAAAAGAAAAGTTCATTTTTCAGCACGAGTAAAGCGAACGGGATCCAAGTCCCAACGCAACCTTTAATGAACGTTTACCTTTTATTAGATGTAACAGAATAGACCAGGATGTAACCGTTGATATCTATGGAGTACGTCTGTGGGAAGATGGAGTACTCATCCTGGAAAAGATTTACACACTCAGTCAGGACTATAACAACAGATATTTACAAGAAAATCAATAAAGCTGGGACAGGCTAATGGAGTGTAGCAGAGCCATACCTGGCCTGCTGTGTCTACAAGCTGAAGGTGGTACTCTTGTCCGTTTATTGTGATCATTTTAGTAAATGCTGAGGTTGGGGGGAAAAAAAAGACACATTACATTTAACTACGAGAAACTGGAAACTACAGTTTATTGCAAAGAAAGCGTCCCATTTATTTGAAAACATTAAATATAAACACCTAGAATACCTAAAACAGGAAAGTATATCATCCGCAATCATTCGTGTCAGAGTTTTAAACTTGTATCATCTTATGATGAGAAACGTCAAACCTTGAAAATGTTTTGTGGAATTTCTTGTGATGTCACAATTTGTGACGCAGAGCAGGTGATGTGAAGGATTCTCATCTACTACCACGTCAAATCTGAGCTCAAAATCTGTGAAACTGACTCAAGTAAAGACAACTTTATGTTGGCTAATGTTAATGAGCTGTGGCAAACATCTTGAATTGAAATAACTCCAAACGTTAATCAGCTGTAGTTGTATATTTAATCATTTTTTTCTGAACATATTCACGAAAATCAATCCAGTGATTCATAAGATATTTTGCTAACAGACAGAGTTGACTCTAATAGTTAATGCCAATGGTTTAAACAATGATCCTATGTGATCTGTCAAATCTGAAAATATATTAGGGATGACTCCCAGCTACTACCACACCAAATTTTAGGCTAATATCTATCAAATTGACAGAGTTCAAGCCAGCCATGTTTGTGTTTTTAACATCCAGCTGACTATGGTAGCCATCTTAAATCAGACTGACTTTAAAGTTAATCAGTCGTAGAAGCACATCTAATGTTTACTTTCTACAAATTTCATTAAATTCAGTCCAGTAGTTCATGAGATAGTTTGGTAACAGTGAAAACATGTTCACAGACTTGTGCAAAAACAGAAAAATACAATTAGACTCAAAATTATCCAACTGAATGCATTTTTATTATTGTACATTCTTGTTCTACAAACCGCAGGATGGTTAAACCCAGTTCTGAACCCAGTTTGGTGCCACTGAGGTCACTCAGTGCAGGATCGTCAATATCTGCCTGGAGATAGGTTTGGTTAGAGCGAGCGCACATCCTGCAACATCTCAGTAACAACGCTGACACTACTTCACGTTAAGCATCCAGGGAATATTTATAGATACCGACTGCACAGCCAACGCAGGCTGGAATATCTGAGCAAACATGTCAGGGAGAGGAAAAAAAAACAGCCTGCGGGGAAAATTTAGACCCAGACCTCTGCAGTGTCTGGGATTTTGTGCACCTAAGAGCGTTGATGAATTACTGTACGTTCTTCTGCAAGCGCCACAAATGATAATAATAAACAAGTTTTCATCGTGCCTTTGAGCGAGCTTCCTTTTCTAAGTGTGAGATGTCAATGAAAAAAAAAACTTTTCTCTCTCTGTTTGAAAGTGTGGAAATCAGCTGGTGTGGTGTTGCAACACATTATTATGGAGAGAACATTGCACCCTGGTGGGTGAATCTTGTCTTCCTCTCAAAACAAAAACCCCACAGTTGCCAGGAATGATATGAGAGTTGATAATAAAACCTAATTACGTTAAACTTTCTTTTTCTTTTTGTTGGTTTCAAATGACAAGAAATTTTCTATATTTCACTATTAATACCATCTAAATTTATGTTGTTTGTAGTCATTCAAAATATATTCATTTTTGAATTATTTAACCTAATTTTTAGTTGTGTTGAGTGAGTGTCACATTATTTCTTTGTCATTTTTGCAACTAATATTTAAAAATTTTATCTATTTTTGTGGTAGTTTTATAATACTGAACATCTGTAAATGTTTACTAATAATTAATGTAGCATTCTTTCACACCCATTTTTTTATTTATTTCTTTGCCACTATAATTTATTATCAGCACAGAATCTCCCAGGAAAAGATGTTTACACGCCACAGTATCTTGCTTTTTTTCTATCCTACTCCAAGGAACTGTAACATAAAACAAGATCAATGTCTTAATAAGAAAAGTTCAGGTTTGGCTCCACGTTTTCAGTGACTCATTTCTTACTGGGGCATATCAGAAGGACAGCTTCAACTGGAAATCCGAGCTGCTCCAGAGCACGGTGGGTTTCAAAATAAGAGCCTGCAAATGTAAACGACACCATCTCCTGACCGATCAATACTATTGGAAAATGAAAAACAAGAGCTATGGTGCATGATTAGTAAAGGTCTTTTCTTCCTCTTGTTTCACTCATAAATCAATGTTTTGTTTGACTTTGGATTTTTATTTCAGCAAAGTAGAAATCTTGTGAAACTTTAAAAATGTCATGCTACTCTAAATTATGTTTTCCCATCCTCCCATCCTCTGTGTGCCATCTTGCCATCCTTTAATGAGTTGTGACAAAAGTTTTTTCCCCTTTATAGAAATTATTAAAAAGTGTTTTGCTGAAATTGGGAATTATTTGAACTGATTTTGACTTAGATTTAGATCTACTCAGATTTAACGGTACTTCCTGTTATAGAAATTCAAAAGTCTATTTAGAATTGGCAAGTACCTAAATTAAAGTACTACTCAGTCTGAAAAAACTAGTCTCGGGACACCCAGTGGTTCATGAGATATTTTGCTAACACGCATTTTCAGTCAACTTCCCAGTTACAGTAAAAGCTGCTACTTTTGTTATTTAGAAAAATGGGTTTACAGATGTGTAAAATGAACAAGGTCGTGAGAAGATGATCAGAAGAAATATATTTTCTTGTTCTGTTTTGTAAAATCCAATTAAGTGCGTACAGAAAATGTGATAGCTCCTACAATCCACACTTACTGTTTTCTATTGTTGGGTCATAGGAGTCCACAAATTGGCCCTCCACAAACTGAATCGTCAAGGAAGACTTTCCTGCAAAATAAAATATAATAATTAGAAACTGGAACATAACAGATTGAGATGCTGTGAGTTATAGAAACTAAAAAAGGTGAAGTAATCAGTTTATGGGAGGATTCAGTTGTTGTCATATATCTCTAGGGGAGGTTTTGTTATTACATGCTCTCCCATCCTCTGTGTGCCATCTTGCCATCCTCCTCATCCTTTCCATGCCTCCAAACTGCGCTTCTTTCTCGGATGCCATGAAAGCGCGCAGTGATGCGTCACATCCAGCCAGGCCTCTCACACAGCGTGGCACAAACTAACATGGCTCCAGGGTTAGGGTCACTGATGGAAACGTATCCACAGGACCAGCAAGTGTAAAATATATATATATATATCTGCCTTGAACCGAATAACCGAGGCCTACCGAACCTCACAAAGCCGCATCTCAAACCTGGTGGCGCTCATTTCTTCAGCTCTGATTTGTCGCGTGACAGATTAGCATAATTGAACCGTAACGCGCTCTGGTGATGGACTTCAACTGAGTCCAGAGGCCGCTGAAACCTACCTCCCTGACCCGCCATCCCTGCCAAGTCGACGGCTTGGAACTCACCTACGGATCTGTACCCGAGGATGGCGATTTTTCGTGACTTCGGCTGCGGCATGTTTCTGTTCTGGTTCTCACATCCAGTCCTCGGGGTCCTCCGCAACCTCCTCCAACCGGAATGGCATCCGAATTCAGCGGCCGCAGTGCTCCGGCATACAGACTCCTAATGACGGCGGGGAACCCTCCTCAACGAATTTTTATTTGTCTTTTTTTTTTAGAGTGAGGATTTCTAAATCTAACGATAATAAATGGAAACAAAATTTTAAGTCATAAGAAAAAAAGCATGGAATACCTACAGATCTACAATAACTGCGTCACTCCCCTTTGCACTGTAATGAATTAGTAACTATTCTTGGTACTGATTGGATACAAGCAAGGTAAAGGCGGGGCTATTAGTCTATTTTAGCTTTCTGATAGGATATGATAGATTTTCGTTAAAAAGCTCTGAATTCTGATTGGCTTAGACTCGGAACATGACGTGCTGGGTGGCCGAATGCAATGTCATTCATATCTTTAGGGAGCAGAGATGCAGGCCCAGACAGCAAACCATCATTTAGGCATGATGGAGAACTACAGTTTCTGATCATAGTTACATCGAAACATGCTTGATTAGCAGCCAAAAACAAAAAACAAAACAAAACCCACCCAAGGGATAGCTCATGAAACACAAACCAGTTCCAACTGTACGATTTTTAAAAACCTTTAAAAAAGTTATTAAAGAATACAAAGTGATGTTCTTGGTCATAAATTATTTCATACTGATGTTATAATTTAGTAAGAATATGCTGTAGTATTGTGTGTTTTTTTAGAGTTTAGGTAAGGTTATACCATATTTATTAAAAAGACTGCATCATTGTGGAAGAGGAGTTTGGATTTAACCTGGAATTTGACAAATAGTTGGAAAAGCACAATGTGAGATTTCTGCAACCCCCCTTTTTTCTTTCTAGAACAATCTTAATGGTATAATCTGCTAAATATTTCTCTCATTTTTAGTTCCATTTTAGAAAACTTAGCAAATATTCTATATGACATTTTTATCTAAATAAAAACTTTGACCTAGTTTTTCTCAAGGATCCTAATCAGTGCCAACTGAAACTCATGATGTTTTAGCAAGAAAACAAAAGCTTTGGAATGGAAGCTCATTTTCTACTTTCTTTACTTTTCAATGTTTTTAATGCTAATGCTAATCAATTCACGTAAAAAAAATAGCTATAGAAATATTTCATAGCATGATGGCCTGTGGAATAAAATAATTGGGTTTAGTGTTTAGAAACACCAACAGGAGCTCTACAGTGCCCACCAGTGGGAACAATTTGGAACAGATTTACTTCATGAATGATTGATCTGTCAGATTTCATAACTTTGTGTTGGCAAAGGTCCCAACAGACTCAGTGTATGAGATTTTCTCCAGAGGAAATAAGGTCAGGCTTTTCTGCACATTTCCAGCATTTAAAAGCACAACTTATGGAAAGCAGCACAAATCTCAGGGACTTCCAGAGCTGAGTTGGGATGACCTCCAACCTCACCTGATGCCTCCGGCCTGTCAGGAAGTTTGGGATCTGCTAAAATGTGGCAGCTGGTTCATTTCCAACATACCTTGGAGCAGACTTCAGGTCAGCTGAGTTGGGGTTTTGTTTTGTAAGTCTATAAAAAATCTTCAGAACCCATCATTTTTGTGACTTATAATTTATTTAACTTTATTTCTCCATGTAAGCCCATTTCCTGCATTACTTTTGTGTTTTACGACAGTAAGGTTTATGTGCACCTGGGATTTGAAAGTAATATAAAAAAAACCTGACTTCTCAGATGGACTCCACAAAGTTCGCTGAACCTTTTAAAAGAACAAGTTTATTAGGAAAGAAATTATGATACATAAGGAACACTACGGGCTTGATTCAGCATCTAAAATAACATTTTCTCTAGTATTAATATTTGATTTTGATGAACTAGCTGGTTCTAATCAGTGTAACCTTATCTTCCATGCATCACGTTTGGCCACTAGGTGTCCCTGTGCCATCATTTATATCTTTCATGGGGAATGTGTCTGAGTGCTGAAGTAACTCATATATAAAACTTCACCTTCTAATCATCATTTACTTTTTTCTAATTTGTTTTCCTGCAGTTATGATGCTTTATGTAAAAGCTGTATTAAGCATCTAGTTGACACACATACCTAATCATTTGAACCAACAATGTGCTGTATTATAGATGCTAAAAACTCATCCTAATATAACTGAGCGCTTAAACCAAACCAAACCACAGGCACGCAACAATACTGTAGGAACTCAGGCCACAATTAGTGTGTCAGGCCTAGAAGTAGACACTGGAATCCAAGGGGATCATGGTGAAAGTGGTGAGATGATGAGAGACTTAAAACTCTTTCAGTTATTCCTAAGCAATGGAGTCCACAGACAGGGGTCCAAACTGTCAATGTAGTGTCTTTTGGTGGCATAATTTGTGAAATAATAATAATATTCTGTCCAAAAGATCACATTTGCCCCAAAGATGTTCAGGTTTTTTTATTCTCTGTGACCGATGAAGTCCCCTGTTTGCTTGTTACCTTCTTGGCCATTACTTCTTAATCACAAAAATGTCCAAATCCCCGTCCAAAAGACCCAACTGTTTTGCTTCCACGCGCGCGCGCGCACGCACACACACACACACACACACACACACACACACACACACACACACACACACACACA
>JAVKLF010000064.1:3791881-3810688 GCA_034783495.1 Millerichthys robustus | reverse complement strand
TAGATAGATAGATAGATAGATAGATAGATAGATAGATAGATAGATAGATAGATAGATAGATAGATAGATAGATAGCACAACTGATGACATTTTAATGACTTTCTTTTACAATTCTTTTTAGGGATAAATATTCCATTGAACATCTGCCACTATTGTCTGTTTTGAAGCCACACTGCTTTGGTGTTAAAGATTTCCTTTTTCCAAGAATCTGCCGCTGAGACACACAGCTGCAGGGTTCGTCCTAAAGACAGAGCAAATGCAAAACAATAACTGGAAAAGATGATGCTCAGCTTGAAGCTCAACTCCCACCCTGTAATCAGAGTTTGCCACGCTGAAAGAAATTACAGGGCACAGGAGTCATTAGAAATCTGAGTGAAGCTTTGCTTTGCGAACGGAAAAAAAGTTGAAAACGCGTGTTTTGGGAATAATGCAAATGGGAATAAACAATCCGGTGAAAATCTGACAAGTTGATTGTAATGATAGCATTCTGCTGGCCAGAAGAATAAATTCAGCTGAATGGGATTTCAGGAAGCAACTTGTATCAGGGGCTGCAAAAAAGGGAGTAATTAATGTGGAAAAGTGTCAAGCTGGTTGGTTTTCAGCAGCATTATCATCATTTCAGTTACTTTAGTGTTGCATATCATGACACTAAGCTCTGGATTTGAACAAGTCAGAGTACAACTTAGGATAATGTTAATTGCTAACCAACTTTTGGAGTTATTCTTGTACATTGCCATCGAAATGGTCTACTTTTCTGCAATATTATTATTCTGGAACATTATCTCCCTGCTGAAATCATGGTTTCACAAAAATGCAAACATGTATTTTCCTTTTTATACTTTGAAAAGCTGTCAGTGTTAACTGACTTTTTCCCATCTGCCATTCCCTCATTTCTAAATGAGACATTATTTATCAAAAAATCCCAGCTGTGGGAAGCCTGTGGAGATTTAAAGAGGACATAATATGAAAAATGTCTATTTTTATGTGCTTGAGAGCATAAAGTTTAGTGTCTCGAGATTATATTCAATAAAAAAAAAATCTTATCTTATTTGTGTCCTCTAGCTTTGAAAGGATCCCAATCTGTGTTTCAATTGTTCAAGACAAAAGTGTCATTTGTTTGGTTCAAAGTAGAAAAAAAATCTCTAAACATTCTGGGAACTCTCCCAGGCCGAGAGTTGAACCTGTGACTTTAATGCTGTGAGACGCTACTCTGCTTTGAAGCCCCAGTTTTTATTTATTTTTTCTTAGCTGGAACTGTTTTATTTTCATTTTCTTCGCCTCCATATCTGCAGTCTGTTGATTGTAAACTGCACCAGATGTTAGTATACTACGTATTCAATTCCCTGTCAGCCTAATGACTAAATAAATACATTTTAAAGGTACCGTCTTAAATAGATTCATAAAATGTCTACCCATCTTCAAACTGACATTAGTAGACTGGATGCCTCTGCATACCCAACGATGCCCTCAGACAAAACAATAGAGGGGTATTTATTGAATATTTGAACGTGTAGAATTCAAAGTTTTGATGTTGGTGAATTTTCTATACAACACCAGTGTCTTCATTGGCCAGGCTGCTGTGGCTCATCTCCGCCTCAGCTCCGTGGCCTCATTTAGTTTCTGGGAAGGTGCAGCAGCATCAAACAGTGGCCCAGTGAGGCAGAGGTGCACAGGCAGGGTTCAGAGAAGGAATAATTTGCTCCCACGAGTTTAGACTTTTTGCAGTGAGACTAATATTCAGCACCACCTGTATCTCTGAAAATCTTTCCCCTCCTTTAACTCGCTGGGTCCCTTTGGGGGAGGGGGGGGCTCACCTTGGCATCACCTCGGGTGGGCTTCTTTCAAACTGTCTGAGTAACACTTCTGTGGCTGCAAATGTACTCAGAGACTAGAGATCAGCATGCAGTAAACTGCGGAGTGACTGGACTCAGAAAGGTTGAAGATATGAGTAAAAGCTCAGGCATTGTTTGGCATTGCCTTTAAAGTTTTGGTTTTGTGTTTTTGTGACTGAAGGTCTTCTGGAGCTTTAAGAAAATGTTGTCATCATATGGAGTGTGTGATTGCTCTCTAAATATTCATAAATGCCTAGAAAAAAATGGTTTTGAAACAGAACAGTGAGTTACAACTGAAGCATTCCTGTAACTGTCACTGGTCATTATGTTATGGCTCATTTGGTGTAAGTCAAGTGGTATTCTTAAGATGCCACAATTATGGTTTTATGATCAGCCTGCAAAATATCTCTTTTCTACTTTTCATCCTTCAGCCTTTCTCTCTATAGTCATCAGAACAATAGATCGTGGAGTGTCTGCACATCATCTGGATCCAAACGTGTGATTGTAGGTGTTTGTGCACATAAACACATGAGCTGTGTTTACTGATGAGTCTCCAGCAGAAACTTTCTATTTTTTGGTGTCTGAGTTGGGTTTTGTATGCTGTGTTTTCCACCTTGTCCCTGTGAGTTAGCTAGAAGACCAATCTCAAGCTTATTATCAGGAAAGTGGCAGAAGGCAGCAGGCGGCAGCGTCAAAGCCCTAATGAAACCTCGGACCTAGCAAATTGGTGACACCGTGGAGTGAAGGAATGAGAGCAGCCGAAACCAGACTGGCAGGACGAAAGGCCCGGACAGTGGGTCCGACCTCACACCACTGAATTAAGCTTGTCATGTTCATTTGTAGAACATGCATGGGAAGAGAACACCTACACCCTTCGTATCAAAAACCTGCAAACGCAGCCCCACTTCCCATCCAAAGACAGCCCCGGTAACCTGGTAACCACATTTTCCAGGCAGCAGACTCTCTCTTTCAATCGTCTCCTTTTCATTATACCTTGTCAAGTCTATCTCTTTTAACCTCAATTTCAAAGAGCCAGGTTTGTCTGGCATGAACTTATAGTTTCTTTTCATCACGGTCCTTCCTTTTGTTCTGACACTAACAGCGAAAATGAAAGACTTTTTTTCCCCTCATAACAAGATGAATTTTAAGGTTTCTTTTTAACTTGTTGATTTTATATTGGATTTTGTTTTAAACATTTATTTTATTGATGGCGCTTCCTATTTATTCTTGACCTCTTTCTGTAGTCAACATGTTTTTAAATGTGGAATATAAGTACATTCAAACATTATGTGGACATGTTACTTTCTAAAGAAATGTTGCAATTTGAACAGTTTTAATTTTAAGATCTATAACTAGTATCACTAGTTTTGGTTTTTGAAAGGGTTTATATGTTTACACTTTTGCCATATTTATTTTGTATAAAATTATAAATATTAAAATAAGGCCTACTCCATCACTGTAACTCGTTCGACTGCAGCTGCTCTTCTTTGACTTCCCAAACACTTTTGAATCTCTACAAACAGCTATTGCCGAATAAAGTTTAGCTGATGTTAGATAATTGCCAGTTAACTTGGCCCCTCATTAGGTTTATTTTAAGTTTTATGAAAGTCTATCATTAAAAAATTTACAAAAATACACACAATGAGGGTGAAAATGTTCTGTCTACCAATCATCCTAAATATGCATCATAAAAAACACCAACTATGTTAACAGGTTGGTCTCAATGGGGTGTTGCTCCTCTTTCACACAATCACACAAATGTAGTTGCCAGTATTTGGTTTTGTTTCAAACTGGGACCTAAATTGTTTTCTCGCAAACCAGCAAAAAGAACTTGAATATGAACATTTTTAAAACAGCGTATATTGTTCTGTGGAACAGTTTTGACTAACCTCGTGCAAGCTAATTGGTGCCCTGATGATTAGAGTAAAATAGGGTTAAGGGTTAAACGCAATGTCTAAATTTAACACATTTTAGAACATCAGGTAATAAACTTAATCTATTTTTCTCTCTTGGGTACAACCGGCGATATGTGAGTATACACATGAAGCCGACCCTTCAGTCTTGTCTTGAACTGGATGCCAGACATCAGCAGTTCTTCTCTTGCTTTTATCTGCTTGTTTGACCCTCCTGCCCATAGACTGTTTCTGCCCTACAGACAGCCAGTTTGGCTTCCTAATGTTCATAAGAGCTTGAGATCACCTTCCAAGGTGTCAGCGCTGACCTTTCTGTGATGGTGTAAAGAATATCATACCGCTGACCTCTAACTGCTGTGCTCCCTGAGGGCCACAGGGCTTACTTTGTTATATAGCAGGTGACTATTTCTCTTACTTGTCTTCTACAGTTACTGATTGTTGTTCACTCACTCATTAATTAGCCAAATTATCTGTCATTTAAGTTCTGAATTTTACAAGTTGTTTGTAAGTTCGTAATTCACTCCAACATTCAGCAAAGTGGTCATTAAGAATTATGTACAGAAGCAATTTCAGTGCACCTTAGGAGAGTTTATTCTTGAAACTGAAAGGCGCTCAAATTTTTGTCGATCTTCTGCCTCCGCTGGTTTACATCTGAGGCTAAGCCTATTTGTCCTAACAGATTGTGATAAAAGCTCCGGGGTGGTTGACCATGTTGTTTCAGACCCGTACATGTAATGACCTGATCAAACATCCTCTGAGCGCTCACGGGCTGACAAGCATCACAACAAATCAGATTTCCCTCCACTTCACTTCTCCATTTCTGAGTGAAGTGACAGATCTAGCCCAAGTCTGTGATCTGGCTGTCCTCGACAGCACAGGGAGATCAAAGATGGCACAAACATTTACATAAAGGATTATGTATGAGCTGTAATTAGTGCCTGCTTCAGCAGCAACAACAGGGGGAAAAAAATATGTTTTTTTGGCTGGAAGATGAAATGAAGTTGGTGGTGGTGGGGAGTTTTATAATAACCAGGTCTTAGCTTTAGTGTCAAAAATTTAATTAAGCAAATCCCCAAAGAGAATGTCCAGCTTTTCCAGGAGAACCTGACATTAAAAAGATAGATTAAGATTAGTCTTATTCTTTTTATTAATGCATTTATGCGCATTCATTTCCTTCAAGATAATTAATGTGTTTTACTTTGACGCCTGGCCTCATAATTTTATATGCCCAAGTGTGTTGCTTCAACCCTGGCAGTGCATATTTTCTAATCACACCCCCACTTTGAGTTTATTTATTTATTTTTACACTTTTGGATTTAAAAAAAACTTATGTAGTTGTCACATGAAAGTACTCACTGTGATTTATTTTCTGCATTCAGGTACAATGTGTTACCATTCATATTACACATGGATTTTTATTTTTTCTGTGGATGTGTCAACTGGCTAAAGTGAAATCTTTTTAACGCCTATTCTGCAGCATGTCATTAGAGGTAATTTCCCTGCCACAAAGAGGGTCAGCTAAGGAAGTCACATTGTGTTTTGTTCTCATTGCATTATTATCTAGAACTGTGGAATAAGGCCAGTTTGGAAATGTTCTTTTTTAAATTGTTATAAGTACCTTGGTAAGGTGGAAGCTCATCTTACACACTTGTAAAAGGGTACTATTTTCAGCAATTAAGCAGGACGCCCTCAGGCATGTGCTCCTTATCTCATGCTAATGCATTTTGCACACGGACGTTAGAACACATCGTGTGGCAGAGCTTCCAGGCTTCTCCTCTGGAGGGAGGAGCTGACATTTACTCTAAAATCTCACCTTTGGTTTCTGCCTCTGGATTTACAATATCACTCTGGTCTAAATTTCATTGCCATTTTTATCGCGGTTGTACTCCACCATCACTTGACTTTGAGTGGTAACTGCCTGATTACTGTGGTTATGTTTGCACTGTATGATGGGATTTTAGATGTTCACATCATAAGTCTGCACTCAGGCCTCTTGTGACTTCAGTGGAGTGGAGACCAGGGGGCAAGACATTGGCTGCACTTGTGGAGCGTTCAAATCTTAATTAGCATTTCACCCGAGTTGCTCCAATTCCATCAGTACCTAATTTCATAAGGAATACTATCTTTCGCATGTTAATAAGGTTTTAAAAATTTTTTTCTATTTATTTGGGAATATGGAAAAAGGTTGCTTATTTTTTTAGCCTTTCTACTCCTACTCTTATTGGGAAGACTTTAAAGAAGTGTTCTGTACTCATTCAAACTTTAATCCCCCCACCCCCACCCCCCAAAAACAACCATGTTGCTTACATACCAAAGAGCTCAGCCTTTGGATCTAAGCAATCTTTGAATTAGAGGAAAACTTACAGAGGGCTGTTGTATATTGATGATAGTTTGATGCCGAGGCTCGTTTTATATCACCTAAACAGGCCTTGGGCTGTTTCATTTCCTGACATTTTTTACAAACTGTGTTCAAAGATAGGCGAAATTCCACTCCAGTGGGTGAGCGTGACGCTAATGCTCCCTAATATCTGGCAGCACGCAGGCCGACACTCAGGGTCAGTAGTAATGAGGTAAACACTTGAAATGCAGATAATTCCTCCAAACAAGCATGCTTCATTAGACAGATTACATTGTGGTGTTGCTCTTTGTTCTTTCTAAGAACAAGTGATATTCCTTTATTTTTGCGCCAACAAAGCGATGTCAAATTAACCAGAGAGCACTTCCACAGGGCAGAGCCAAATAAAAAACAGTAATCAAACAGTCTGCCCTTCTACCACACTAACCAGATTAATCAGTTTGGATGAATTCTTCAAGAACACCTCAAGTGTGTAAAATACCAGAGGTTTGCAATAGGACATATCTACTTTGTAATTTTAAGTCAAACCAAAATGCTATATTTACCCCCAAATTTCACAAGTTTTCTTGTATATCCCTGCTGATGTCTGACAGAAATGCCAGCTTGTTTTATTGCTTTCCATCTTCTGTATGCCTTCACTTCAGCCAATTTCCATTGGGGACAGGATTCAATATCCCCCAGCCATCACAGAAACCATTCATATCATATGTACACACAGCTTGACAGCACTTGATAACAGCTTGACCATGACGTCAATCCCACCTGAGGGGAGATCGAATGAGAAATGGCTGCTTGATGACATGATGCCAAACCAATCAGTCAGCTCATGGAGTGAAAATTCCTAAAGGTCCATATAAAGAAAGTCATATAAAACATTTATATCAGCCATTTAGATATAGTTTTCACCTGGTTTTAGTTTGCTTTTGAATACATGTCTTTCTTGTAAACCACCTTAGTTGAAAGCGTCTCATCCAACCTTTGATATGAGCACAGGAGAGGAAACCAGCTGTCGCTCTCCCGTGCTTCCTGGGTGTTTTCCTCACGCTGATGTTGCTGAAGCCTGAGGACATAGCACGGGCCTCTGGAGACAAGATATCTCCGGTGCAGAGACACATCACCGGAGACAAGGAACACTTGGGAAGATGGATCCCTCAGTCAGGTGCCGGCTGCCATTTACCAGTCTCACTCTGCTTTGAACTGACATTTCTGTTTTACCAAGTCTCGTGCAAGTCACAGCCCCTGCTCTGCTGCTGTCACCCTGAACTGGTATACAGGAAAATTGCAGGGGAGACCAGAAGTGAAAACATGGAGGAAAAGCTTATTCTGAAGTGTAAACAGAGTCTGTATAGCCTCATAGTATTTACACTGCAGGTATGCGTTTGAATTGTTTTGCCTCTGCAGTCACCCCGGCTCGGGATTCTGCAGGAAGTGTGATGCAGCTGCGCTAGTGAAGGAGGCCAATGAGCTTGATGAGCTCCCCACAGCCAGGCCAGGTGCTTATTTTCAAGTCAAGAGAGCAACACAGATCTGGGGTACCAAGGGAGCAAGGATTGACACGATAACGTAGCCTACCAGCTCCCCGTGCAACCAGGCAGCTAGACCACACAGCTTAATCCTCCCTCCACAAGGGCAAAGCTGAAACACTCATTTCCCTTCTTGCTCAATCCTCTGTCAAAACAAGGGGGTTTTGTCAGCCATGAGGGCTGTTATGTCCCTCTCAGTCCCTGCCAACGGAAGCACCATTACTGCTTGCCAATGCCTAAAGAAAAAAAGAAGAATCCCCAATATGCATACTATTCTAATACTAGCCGTCAGTGCCTGGAATTACTGGGCTTGATAGCATAATGAATGCAGTGCCTTGTAGGTTTTTACATAAAGCTGTTTTGCCACTTCGATGAATAATTCATACTACCCCTGAGGCAATGAATCAACAAGGCAAGAACTAAGAAAATTTGCCTCCAATTAGTGTTTATTTATGGCAATAGTGTGCTTTACTCTTAATCCTCATGTCAAAACTTATATATAAGCGAAAAAAGTTTTGCTGACCTCTTAGACCTTGGTGGAACAAATGAGCAGGAAAGAGAAGGGCAAAAACAAATGACTGTTGGGTGAATCAGACAACCCCCATGTTTCCGCTGTCCCCTTTCCTGTCCCCATATGGGTTATCAGACTTTTTGACTCCTGTCTCAGCCAGCCTCCAGACATCCAGCATCAGAGTCAGCCTCTCAAAGCAGATTGATTTCATCTCACGACACATGATGTGTAAGGGACTTTGTTGACTGAAGGGCTGTGATGTGAGGGTTTTGATGCTGCCACCAGTGAGCTAAACCTCTATCTCCTTGGAGCGTGCACCCTACTCCCCCCACAGTTGCTGTCTCCTCTGCCACTACCCTCGGGCCCCTCTTTGCCCAGTGCACTGGCGTCCTGCCCAGATGCCATGGTAGTCGTTAGTTGCCGCTGGAAATGATGTGGCACGTCTCTCTGATTTGCAGGGACTGTTGTTGAAACTGATCACTCCTGCCAAGGAGAAGCCCTCTCGCCACAGAAGAATGGACACTGAGCAGCATGCGAACAGAGCGATAAAAATGTCAGAAAATAAACCAGTCTCAGCCTCGGAGTCTCGCTTCTCGGCACCAGGATCTGTAAGACTGCAAAATCTTTGTAAAATGACTTTTATGGATAGGCATAAGAGCAGTTTTTCCTTCTTCAATTTTGTTGCTGGGATTTCAGTTATCTCTCCATGTTAAAAAAATAACCCAGAATGCTTTACTCTCGGAAATTTGTGAAGAGTTGAAAACTGTTTCTCAAGGTCAGTCTGTGGAGAAGATATCTCCAGACGATTCAATAAAAGACGGGCTTGAATGTAGGATGGGTTTTTATACGAATCAGACAAGCTGTCGACAGGAGGATAAAGGAGGGCGAAAAAACCTGCCAGAGATTCATGAGGATAACCATACGGCATCTGCGTTCTGCTTTTCTTCCTTTGTAGAGCTCTGATTGAGTGGAAATATGCTGCTGTGGACGTCTCGTCTAAAGCGCTTTTCATGAGCTCCAAATGTGAAGTTTTCGAGCTGCAATGAGTCAGACATTGTGTTGAAGTGAAGATAAGGGAGGCCAGGTGACAGACAATGTCTCAGCTTCTTCTGACGGGTGGGAGAAGTTTTATTCATGTCTTGATGATAATTTTTACAATGACAGGTTGAAAATAAGTGAGCCTACCAGTTTAGGCATGAAAAACAAAATTCTATATATGTACCTACACAATGGTTTTGCGCTTTGTAGAAGGATTCCTATTAAGCTGTTTATATTCAATATGTATTAGTTGTGTCTCAGAATACATACATAGTACATAAGTTTTTGATTGATAAGGTTTTGCCAAAATTGACCCACCAAGCCATTTGTAAAGCGCAGCTGAAAGCCATTGATTTAAAAAGAGCTACTACAAGACAATTATGGAATACATTTCATAGAGACTTGAGTCAAAAGCAAAAAATAGACACATCCCTCAGATTTGAATAACTCTGATCTGACAAACTGTTTTATAAACTTCAAGCAATCATTTCTATAGCTTGGACACTTAAAAAAAATATATAGAAGAAAAACGTTTCTGGTTGGTCTAAAGGCAGATACACGCTGTAATTATAGTCATCATATCAGTTCGCTGTGACAAGCATCTAATGAACTTGGCTACAACATGATTGTTGTCGTAAGCAGATTTTATGATGATAACATCTGCTGAATTGTAGTAGGCTGTGAGGCAAACCGAGCAGCCATCAAGTATCGTTGGGATCAGAATGAGCTGCAGGACATTATACAGACAAGGCTTCTCCTGCTACAACTTAACCAGATTAGTCTCTGTAAACTGGATTTAGCTTATCTGTTATCGATCAAAACTATTTCCTTTAGGTTTTACACAACCACACAAGTGTTAAACTGATCAGCCTTCTTATTGGTTGGTCAGTGTCTGTGCAGTAGGTTGCATCAGGAGGATGATTATCCTGGGCAGTTTCCTGTCCTAGTCCAGAATTTTCCTTGTCTTAAATATTAGAGCAGGTTCTTTGCTTCATCCGTATTAAAATAAATGACTGGATCCTTATAAACCTTCTGCACAGATTGATGTTGAATTGATGTATTTAAATCATTAGTTTTGGTTCTAACATTGCAGATGTAAAGATAGAAAATGTTGTGCAATTATAAGAAACAACAATTACAAGATACAAATAAACAAAAGTTTAGACATCTTCAATTTGGCTAGCCAAAGCAGGACCCTTCTTATATCCTTATAGAGGCTTACTAAACAATGTACAGCTGTGATAGAACACCAATTTAGCTAATGTTAACCCTTAACACTTTACACAAGACAGCTTAATTTGTTGCTGTTTTCTCAGTCAAACCTCAGTGTTGCTACGCAAATCTCAGTTTTGCGAGTTTGTGGCGCATACCCCTACAAAACTACACAAACTGTTTGTGCAACATTGTAGAGGTTGAAGATGTAGCATTCTTTCCCAACATGAAAACTGAATCAAATGTTGGACAGAGCATCACTTCAAAAATGACCAAATTTTTCATTTAAAAACATGTCGGCTCATAGGTTGCATTTTAAAAAAACGTACTTGTTATAGCATCGACGTTACCAAAACAAACTGCATTAAATTTACCGATAAAAATAGCTAAATTTTAACTTTGTGTGAAACAGCCCCCCACTGTTTTAGCAGTTTACTGTCAGATCTCGCCTTGCAGTTGTGGAACAGAAAGCTTGTTGACTTATTTCAGTGTCCTCGTGTCATCTTCCATGCTACGGGGATGATGAGATTCTGTTATGAGTCATGAATTACTGTGCTATCATGTCGTCTCTTGAAATTTCAGGCAAGACAGCTCTTGTCACAAGCCATTGTGGGCCGTTCCATCAGGCTCATGTCTAAGTGCCTGTGTTGTGTTCTCAGCCAGTAATTAGCCACAGCCCTACAACCTCAATAACGCAATTACATATGTGGCTGCTGCTTTCCCTCACACCCACAGCACTAATGAATGAACTGCAGGTTAATGAAATGTGTGTGTGAACCAAAAGATGCCTCCTGAAAAAGTTGCACACATCTAATTCATTAGGAGTGAAAGCTAAAGGCACAATCTAACAAAAGCTCTGGTACTAAATTCACCACTCTCTGTACTGCTTCCCGCTTTAATCATTATAAATTTAAGCTTGTGAATGGCAAAATAAGGCAGAGATTGTTAATTTTATGCACAATATATGAGACATCTATGTGTGCATGTTTCTGGAAATGCAGTTGAACGTTAAGGTTTTCTTTTTAACGAACAAATGTTTTCCAGGTGCTGATTATCATGTTTAGATTTCTCATTTAGAAGTTTTTGCAAAGTTTTCCAACTTCCAATCTGTTCAGTGAGTTTATAGTTTGTTTTTTCAGATACGATTGTTATTGAGTATCCATATGGTTCATTTCCAGCACCAGAATGTTAAACAAAAGTTTCTAATTTATTTTAATTCCTAAAACTCTTTTGAATATTTGCTGGAGAGGTAAACGTAGAAACTTTCAAGCCGGAAGATTTTTTTTTTCCTGTAGTTTCAGGTCAGCTCTACAGATGGTCATGGTGTAAAACTCCTTGTTGGTTTACCACTTAAACATCTGGTGTTGGATTAATAAGCGTCTCAGCTCCAGCAGTGGACTGTATTTTGCATGATCGCACCGTGTTCTTTCTCACGTTCATCTCGCCATATGGAGCAAGGCTACTCAAGGTCAAGTTAAAAGCTTTCTGATAGCAGACACATGTGGGGAAATAGCATCTTGGTTTTCCAGTTACCAAACCATCAAGCAAAAAAATCTTTTCGAATCTCAGCTCTTCTCACAACAAGGAAGGCACACGAGAACCATTCTACTCGTTCTGCTCTCCATTCTGCCATGTGTTGTCTTACCTACAAACGGTGCCGGTCACCATCTGTAGCTTGTGTACCTTCGCTGCACACTTTTGTTTTCTTTTTCTTGTGAGTGACAAATCAAATAAAAACAAAGGACATGCTGCGAATGCTCATCTACAGATGGTTGAAAGAAAGGTCAATATCCACTTTGTAACGTATAGTTTGTGCCTCATGGATAAGTACATTTGAAATGTGAAATCATTTGCAATGAAGAGAAACATAAAATAAGACATCATTGTTTGGGTTCATGCAAACCTTTTTAACCACGTTAGACGTGCATTAAACTTCTCTGGTTTCTTGGTGACAGTTTGGCAAAAGCAGAAAACATTTAGATGCCTCCCATTGGAGGTTTTCCAAATGTTCCACTTAGAGTAGACCTGAGGACAGCCCAAGAAATAGCTGGAGGGATTATATCTCCTCTTTGGTCTGGGAATGTTTGGGTTTTTCTCCTGAACCTGTTGCCTCGGTGACCCGACAATGGATAAGCTGCAGGAAATGGAAACATTGCTAAAAAGTCAAATAAAAAGAGTGTAATGCCAACACAAACATCCTCAGCTACGATCGGACAACTTTTACCCATTTATAAATACCATTTTTAAATTTACATTTCATTATCAGTCACTTTTAATTTTAGGGGTTTTGTTTTTGATAATAATCCAACATTTCATGTTTGTCATGCTTATACAAAACATTATTTTAAGAGTGATGATGATGATGAATAGGAAAGTCTTCTGTATGGTGATTTACTTCAATCGAATTCAACTTAGACAAACATTCCTGTTAATTTGTCACCTGTCATATTTCTGATTATTATATTATTTGAAATATATTTCTCTAGATTTTCTGTTACTTCTACAGTTATAGATGAATCTTAATAAAAACATACTTTTAGTCAAATCTCTCAGTAGTTGGCATGATGAAAGTTAGTCATATGGATCATTTCTTCTAAATTGATTGAACCTGATGTTTAAAACTTTGTATAAAATGAAAAGATGTTTTTGAGTCATAAAAAACATTTGAATAAAAAACATTTTAATAATTTTCTTTGACATGAGTGCTACTAAATGCTTTTTTTCCTCTTGTCTTTTATCCTTGTCTTCCAATTTTTCCCCTGCTGAACCTGATGGCAGTGACAGGCCTTGCAGCTCTTGTATTTTGCCCCTCTTGATTTCCTTGACATTTCTGAGACCGTGTCAAAATAGCCCAAACATGGCAGCGAGTGCTGCAGCGTCGGGGTGTGAAAAAGCCTTTGGCAGCTCCCCTTGTTTTTATGATTGATTCTGTTCCTCTAGCCAACCCAATTTGGGTCCAAAGGCCTGTGGGTTGGTCAAGCAGAGCAGACTATTCAAAGTGATGTTTTACTGGATGAGGCGTTTTTCTCAATTGTAGTATAATATTGAACATTATGACCTCTGTGTTCATCCTGATGGCAACATTTCTTTAAAAAGACTGCAGGGATTGATTGACAGATTGACAAATGAGTAAAAGTTGATGTAAACAACTTTGTTGTCAAACTTATTGAGCGCGTTTATTTTGCAGTGATCATGTTCGTTTAGTTTAGTGGCCATAACAATACCATGTAATTTTCTAAATTAAACTAAATTTAATTCAGAAAATAATTGTGCTAATTTACTCCCTTTTTAAATTAGTATTCTAGCTGAGAAAATATGAACTATAATCTGGAGTCTGGTTTATACAAATATTTGAGGACAACTTTAAATGGTTATTAAAGCAAGATTTAAACAAAATGGGTTGTGTCTAAAAATACAGTTTTATTTCTGTAATGATAATAGTATTTATTTATATATTTATTTATTTGCCTGAACATCTCAGACTGAGCTGTTCTTTTATTTGACATTTGGTGAAATTCTTTGTTTGGTTTCTTTCACATGAGGGTCTTTTTACTGTACATTAAGAGTTGAGCAAACTGAAGTACTCATGAATTCAATAAATACGTCATATTTTTGTGTCTTTGACGTCACCATTTTGTGTGTCCACCATGTTGCTTCTCCGTCACATATTTAAAAATCTTTTGACAATTTCATTACAAGTCAGATTATGTGCCAAGTTCAGACTGAATAAACGAGTTTTCACCATTTAATTTAGTTGTCAGCACCTGATTCAGAGCCAATCAGTGTTAAAACTAAGCTAAAAATATATTCAGTACGAATACCGTTGTAAAATACTGCAGAGCAGCACCAGGAGGCTCGTTCAGCAGCTTTAATCATCATTTGATCGAAGTCATTGTTCGTCTCCAGGTTCTGTGTTTTACCTCGCTGACCTCTTTGGACTTCTGTAGTTTTGCTTCAATCTGCAAATCTTCACATTCTCTGTGTTCACTTGGCTTCCTTCCACACGGGGCTTCCTCCATTCTACATTTCCTCTTCTGTCAGCTCAGAATGTGCTTGCGCTGTGACTTTATACGAACCTGTCACCCCGTTAATGAAACCCGCAGTGCAACAAGAGATCAGGGAGGCGCTCGACCCGGGAAATCTTTCTTTCTGCTCCAGATTAATGCCTGCAATCATTCACCTGGATGGAAGGTCGTAATATTCTCCTGCAGGGGACAATAGAGAGAAGGTGGACCCTGAAGGTCTCCCAAAGGAACACCCCATCGGGGCTCCAGCTTCATCTGAAACATTTAAAGGTTCCACTGTGAAGCGTGAGGTTTTGATAGAACACTTAAATCAGAATATAGGTCACAAGCAGTCCTACAATAAATACATTTAAAATTTAATAACATTAATGGGCGAGGGAATTCCTTTGCATCCTTGACTCATTTGTGCCACTTGCTTGTCTGAACTGATAACAAATCTGCTGAAGAGTTTCATTTGTTATGCGTTATTATCTCGCTCTGAATGCGTGACCTGCATTCATTATCCAGTTACTGTAAGGTTAGCATCACACCACTGTCTAGTGTAGGTAGTGTTGTCTCTCAGTTTTTTTTTAATATCAATTATATTTTTATTAGAAATACACATCAGTAGAACAGGAAGCAGTGTGGTAAATATCGTAAAAGAGGTCAATACTTCCTAGAAGTTTATGGAGCTTGACTTGCTTTGTCACCCACCAACTCCCCCACATCAGAGGTCACAATCACAGACATCAGATCTGCATCAAGCCAGGCTCGCTACATTAAAATTGAATGTTTTGGGAGACACGCCTATCCTCCTTTTTTACTTTTTCTGACTCGAACAAATCAACACCTCCCTGATAAATCAGTACAGGAAACAAACGGACACATCCATCCCCCTGTGTACAAAACCGCTCTGTCCAAAGATAACTAAATCCTAAAGCCAGCCTGTCTTAAGTTCATGTGTTAATACATTACATTCATTTATTTAATTCTTACAAAAGCCATTGTGGCGTTGCCAGGCAACCGGCACAGACTCCAAGAAATCACTGTTGGAAAGACTGTTTTAGCAGGAACACAAAGAAACACCTAAACTGAAATGATTAACCATTCCTTCTAAAGGATCAAGCTCAGGGAACAACTTAAATAAAATACATTTTTAAAAAAGCACATTAAAGACAGATTTTTTTCTTACCTTCAGCATCACGTTAATGAAATACTGTAAAACATTTGTTAATGTTCTTTTGAACTTCTGAGAATTTTTAATAAGGATTAGGAATGTGAGTTTCTAATCTTCCTAACTATGGTTACTATTTAATTAGTTTGGTTTATTATTTAGTTATTAGTGGCAAAATCACATTTTGACATTTGAAAAAAAGAATGTCTGCTATTTAACCAATTTGCAATTTGACATGAATTAAAATCCTTCAACAAACACAATTGACAAAAAACAAACAACAAAAGTGCAAACTCTGCAAAAGATTTGACATAAAAATGATTTATATTTTCTATCTGCGATCAGACAATGTCACCTTGAAGAACAGAACAAGTTTCCAGGGAGAACTCACTTCATTTACCTATAACTCTTGTCTAATGTGGTTGTGATGATATTTGACGCCAAGCCTCCATAATTAGAAAAATCTTTTATGTCAATAGAACTGTGATAATAGGCAGCATTATTTGACACAGAGGGAATTAACTGCCATGTAATTTGCAAAAGTAGCTTTAGGCTACAGAAGTATTAAATCACGCAGATGATGTAATGTCAGCTGATTCACACAGAAATGTCATGAGGAAAGCTGTTGGTCTTTTGGTCTAATGTTTTCTGTTAAAATGTCATCGTTGTAAGCTGTGAGGTTAAAGTACAGCCTGTAAAACAAGATTCTTTTCATTTGTTTAGAGCTCAAAATCCATTTTTGTGTTTGCCAAAGTTGATTAGCCGAAGACCTCAGCTCTGGCAGTAAATATGGACGCAGGTCCAACGTGCCTTTTCCTTCCACGCTGTGACTCCTCGTGACCCAGGAGGAATAAGTCGGGTAGCACCGCTTTCATTTTAGGTGTATGATTTATAAAGTTTCAGCAGAGAAACAAAGGCTCTGAGTTTGTTTGAAGTGTGCAGGCGAACACCCTCCCAAACGTCTCCCACTAGGACTGAAATCTCTTGAGCCACACCTGTCAGCAGAAAGCTCAGATCCTCAACCTTTCACCTGCACCGTCATCTGCCTTCCACCTGTGCTCCGTCGCTCCCAATCAGACCTTCTGAGCTGGATGTGATTAAACGGCTGACGACGCGTCATGAAGCAAAGTATCGTTATTTGGTCAAGCTGATAATTCTGCTGCAATCTGAAAGCGTTGCCACGTGACCTAGATTTTGTCTTCTCCTGAACAGGGATCGATTCAGCCTTTTCTTCTTCTCTCATCTTCTTCACTTTCTAATTAGCTTCAGCGGTTTGCCGATACTTTGACGTTCCACCTTGAGTCATTTCCTCCTCCACAAATAAAACAGGCGTTTGTTCCAGTTCTGAAAAACCAACAAAGCATCTTAATGTTCTTGTTTATTTCATGATCAAACATAATCACTCACTTCTCTGGAGGAGAGCTCCCTTTGGGCTAATTTCTGGCATTGTTACTTGCATGTTTGACAAATTAGACACTGAGAAACTTGGTGAGAGGCGGCAGGGACTGCCAGGGCTGACATTAGCATCTTATTTTTTTTTTTCTTAGACACTTCAGGCAGAATTTGTTTATTTTTTTAGAAGATTGAAGAAGTTCAGTTTAGAGTGTCTACCACAGCTGACAGGCATTTTTATCGTCTGCTGCCAAAAGGCGAAAAGAGTGTATTGTCTGTCTGTTAGCAAAATATCTCAAGAAACACTGGAAGGATTTTACTGAAACTCTCAGACAGCAATTACTGGATGTATACCTATAACTGACTAAAATTTAGAGACAGCCTAATTCAAAATGGCTGCCAGATCTAACCAACTTTAAAAAACACAAAAACTGTACAGATGTTGAGCTAAAATCATCACCAACACATTCTGATTATTACAAAAACTGATAGAGTCAGCCTCATTTATCTGTTAGCAAAATATCTTATTAAGTAGAGACTGGATTTTAATTAAACTTTCAGAACAGCATTACTTGATGTACGTCTACAGCTGATTAAAATTTTGAGTCAGTCTGACTCAAGACGCCTACCACAGGTCACTGAAACTAGGAAACACAAAAATAGCTAAACTTTAGTTATTTTTACAGATATTGAACTAATTTTTGGTGTGGTAGTAGCTAAGAGTAATCCCCATTACACACTTTAAACTTTGGAATGCAAAGCTTCAGGTGAGCTGCTGGTTTTATTTAGCACCTAAACACAGTCTGAGCTCTTACACCTTTTTTCTTCCCTGTCCAAGTGTGGATCTGTTTTTCACTGGAAACCATGGAGCTTCCAGTTCACTTATATTGTCTTTCATTGATTGAGGCTTTGGCAAATAGCCAATCTCTCCTTGAATCAGATGTGAAAGAACCTTTAATTTTCACCCCTACAGAATTGAGCTGAAAATGGGAGTCAGTGCACAGAAGCTGATCTTGCAGCAGAGGATTAGCAAAAAAAAGAAAAGAAAAGAAAAAGAAAGGCAGAATGTTTCCTTATTGCTTTCGACATTTGACAAATAAAGCAGCCTAACCTCACAGATCAAAATGCATCTTCTCATTTGCAGCTTTAACTTCCACAATAGACAAACAGTCATTTTATTAAAGCACCTCCTCTGCTCAGGCACCGTATCGTTCCTCGGGGCGTGCTGAACGCCAGGAAATGGGAGCCAAACAAGCCTATTTCTCTCAGTCAGGCATTAAGCTGAACGGGAAACAGCATCATTTTCTCTTTCTGCAGGGCAAAGAGCTGAGACAGACAAACTGTAGCTCTTTCTGTTTGCACAGCTCCCAGTGAGGCTGCTGGGAGCAACATGAGCGGGAGACATTGTTAACCGGTCTTGTTGCTGTCACCAAACGACACAGTGTGTTAACTAAACACTCAGCAAAGCAGGCAGGTTTCTAATTGGTCTGAATCCTCCTAAAGGTTTAGGCAACCAGTGGTTAAAGGCCTAGCACTCCAAGAATAAATGCACATCACCCGCCATGTAGCCATTTTGGTCAAACTTTGGAATTATAATGCACCAGGATAATGCTGAAGATAACACAGCCTCTGTTAAACTAATCGAATCACAACTATTTTTGCAGTTTGCCTTGGTGGCCATCTTAAAATATGGTGTATCCAAATGTTAATAAGTTGTAGAATTACAGCCAGTGATTTATTTCCTGAACGTTTTACTTAAATCCATCCAGTGGTTCAAAAGAAGAATGTTGAATGAATGAATGAATGAATGAACGAATGAATGAATGAATGAATGAATGAATGAATGAATGAA
>JAVKLF010000064.1:3764532-3787762 GCA_034783495.1 Millerichthys robustus | reverse complement strand
TAAATAACACACATACACATATATATCTATAGTGTGTGTGTGTGTGTGTGTGTGTGTGTGTGTGTGTGTGTGTGTGTAATCTACCATATTTGAGAAACAAGTAAAAAAAAAGAAATCCCCACACCTTTTTAGAGAACAGAACAGCAGATAAGAAACAAAGATACCAAAATAGAAAAGACCACAAATAAAAAAAAGCAATGAACACAAATACTCGTTTAAGAAAAAACACCAATATTTAAAATAAACCCAAAAGAGCTGCAATATTACAGGTAAAACCAACAAACAGAAAAACAGACAAACATCTAAAATGTCAGCTTTGTGAATTTATTTTGTCTTATTTGAATAAATGTATTTTTTATGTTTTGGAGAAAGTTGTGCTCCAGTTAAAATCACTGTAAAAGGTGAAACATGTCTGCGTCTTTTCGTCAGCCTGATAGCTACATATGTCTTGAACTTGTAAAATAAGGTTTGACCAAAATGACTCTACTGTAACTTTTGTCAGTTTTTTTTATTGTTTTGTGTGTTGTCCATGTATGAATTATACTCCAAGTCAGTACATAGATGGAAGGCAAACTGGCATACAGTACATGTTCACAAATAAAAAACTTTACTAATTTGATATTGAAAAAAAGTTATGTTTAGTTTCTAAATGTTAAATTTAGAATTCAAGGTAATTTAATGCATTACTAACAAATCGATTGTAAAACATAGCAGAAAATGTTCACAGGGCTCAAAGCATAACACTTTTTTATATTCAATTCATCACAAAAGTAGTTTTCCCTGCCTTTCCATTGTCCCCCTCAGAGTCCTTCTCAACTTTTTGATTATTTAGCATTCGCAGCAGAGCTCCACAGCATATCGGTACAGTACAAAAACCTTCACACACTCACTTACACACTGCTTTTAAAGCTGAAAGTTTACTTTTGTTACAGGTGCAATAACAAAAGGCCTTTTAAGTCTGACTTGAAAAATCTTTAAAAGAAATTGGCTCCAACATTGAGGGGTTGAGGTATTGATTCTGGCCTCTGGCTTGGTTGAGGAAAAGATGGATAGATTTCTTTTGAAATGCACGCCGCGTGCGAATATAAAGACCATTGTGTGTTCTCACTCTGGAATGAATTGTTTCATGACATATCTGGGGCCACCCTTTAAGCTTTGAGCCGCTTGCTTCTCTTGAAAGGTGAATGTTGACGGTGGAGCGAGCTCGCCCGGTCCCCCAGACGCCCCGCACCTCATAGGCATTTATTGAAAGTTAAATTTCCTTCAGAGGGATGGCAGCATCCCGTTGGAATATCTATTTCAGCAGCTGCCGGGGCCGATTATTCGGGGGTTGTGCCACACACTGGCAGCGATGTGCGCCTCCTGTAGAGAAAAGAACCATTATGATTGGCTGACTGATGCGTTCATCTGCATGAATTTGTACAATCAGAGACACTTGTTTGTATTGGTGACACGCCACATGTTATCTGGGATACGCTTTGCTTTTGATTTATGACATTGGTTGGAAGAGAAGCCCCAAAAACCTAAAAGAACATTTGATAACACGTGTTGCCTGCAGGAACGTGATGCTTTGATGTTCTCACCGCAGACGCGTCTGATGACGGGTCAATAGAAGGTTTCGGGGCGTTATTGGAGAATTTTTCCGATACCCACAGCAAGCGCCTTGTGTAGCGATCAAAGCGGCGTTGATTGATTTATTGCTTGTTCACACCCTGTTACCCTCTCTTAATGATGCCCGGTCTGTATAGCCATGACTATTGTCAGTGAGAGAAAAAGCAGAATGCTCCACACACTGTTGTCATCTGATCCAAATTAAATGAACAAAAAACAACAAAACTACAGTTATATTGTTAATGAGAACAGCATTCCCTACAGAAACATAGACCTGCTCATTCCAAAGATCCTATGTATTCTGTTAGCACTCAGAGTATGTTTTGTGGATGACTCTCATCTACTACAATACATTTTAGCCCGAGATCTGTAAATATGACTCTGTGTGTGTGTGTGTGTGTGCGAGCGGGTATTCCTTACTATGTGGGGACAATTTTTGGCATACACACCTACTTGTGGGGACCTAAGCCTAGTCCCCATGGGGGGAAATGCTGTTGGTGGGTCAGGGGTTAGGTTTAGGACTAAGGTGAGAATTGAGTTTAGGTCAGATTTAGGGTCAGGTATGAACCTGTGATGTTAGGGTTAGGGTCAGGGGTCAGGGTTAGGCTGTAGAAATGAATGGAAGTCAATGCAATGTCCCCATAAAGATAGCTGCACAAGACTCTGCGTATTCGTGATCTTTAATTGTGTTGAATTTAAAACTTATTTATTTATGGATGTATTTTCCACGATTACATTTTGAGAGTTTCATTAAAATCAGTCAACTGGTTGTTGGGATATTTTGCTAACAGGCAGATAAGGTTGATTTCAACTATTAATGCTGAAGTTTAGGGCAAATACCTTACGTACTAGATGTATTTATCAAGGATGAATCTCATCTACTATCACACCAAATTTTACTTCATTATCTGGGAAATTAACTGAGTTAAGCTTTTTTTATCTACTAAAGGTTGATTTAAAGCCTTTTTTTATTTACTAAAGGTTGATTTAAAGCCTTTTTTTATTTACTAAAGATTGATTTGCCCGTGAGGGCCATCTGGATTGGGTTTGATTCCAAATGTTAATCAGTTGTAGTGTTACTTCTATTTATTACTTATTGGGAGTTTCATTAAAATCTCTTCAGTGGTTCATGATATATTTTGTTAACAGACAAACAAACCGACTACATGATCTCACGGGCGATTAACGTCGACTTTCTCCATTTGAAAAGTATGCAGTCAAAAGTGGACAGTTCTTTTGTACTGAGCTGAATTGAATGATGAGCGAATTATTAGAGCAGAGCTGTTAATGATGCTTTTGAAGAGGATGAATCTTCAAACTGAGTCATTTTATCCCCTTCAATTTCCTGATTTATTATTAAAACACTGTGACATTTAGGGGGAAAAAAGGAAAAAAGAAATAACCTCTGAAAAATTAAGCATGATTTGGACTCGGTACTTTGCATATTCCTTTTGAAGAGTTTTTTTTCTTGAGCAGTATTCAAACTTCTCCTCTCCCACTGACTCAGAACGTGTTTCGCTTCTTGCTGCTTCCATTGATTTAAATATCAAACATCAATAAAAGCCACCTCTTTGGGTCTGTTTGAGCTCCACCATGCTGTGAGAGGAAGGCGGGTGGCGCGGGCCAAAGGATCCTTAAACTCTTGAGGCAAAATATTGATGAAATGGAGCCAGTCCTTACCACACTCATGTTACACGTTGGCAACTCAGATCAGTTTATCTATTTGGAAAGCGAATGATCTTTTTCAGCTTCACCTTATTAGATCTTGAGATTCCCTGTAAAAGATTGTCAGAACGTCTTGGGAGAATGTTTAGGTTTTCATTTACCTCCTTTACATTTACTCAATGCTACCGTCCTTACAGGTTTCTATACTGTGGGGGGATTTATCACAAATCTTACTTCCCAGAATGATAAACTAACTCCCACTCAGTTATACTGTGGCAATTAACAGCTTTTTCATCTCGGTAATGAGTCTGGCAGACATGGTTTAGAAGTTTGGAAGTGAGAGTCACTGTTTCACAGCTTCAAATGTGTTCAAATATTCTGCACAGGTCCAGTGCTCTGAGTGGAAAAGCTGAAAATGAAAATATTCCATGCTGTGCTTTTCAAAAACTAAGTTTCATAGTTATGGAAATGATAAATAAACAAACAAATAAATAAATAAATAAATAAATAAATAAATAAATAAATAAATAAATAAATAAATAAATAAATAAATAAATGTTAAACGTTGCTGTGAAAAGTACATGCAGTTTGGAGAAGTGATAAACCTGCCCAGTTTATGTTAAAGTGAATTATTAAATTTAGTGCATTGAAACTGTGCTGCTTTACTTTGCAAACCATTATTAACATTAAATAACTCTTAGAATTAATGCTGAAACTAAGAAGAATTAAAATAAATCAACTGGGTCCTCTCTGGGTGCAGTTTGCAGGTTCTCCTCGTGCACTGGTGGTTTTTTCTCTGAGTACTCTGATTTCTTTTAACAAACCAAAAACGTGCACGTCAGGTTAGTACCAGCTCCTTACCACCAAGAAAGAAGGGGATGGATGGATGGATGGATGTTGTAGGAGTAATACATTCTTTCCCTAATACTGCCTGTAATGTTTTGCTTTAAATACAATATGGCATACATTGGTCTTAGTACATTGTGCATTACTTCCTTGTATTTTTTACTTTGATTCATAATATGACCTAATGATTACATCGTATCAAACTGTTTTAACTAAGCTTTAATGGAGAGTGCCACTTTGCCTGTGTTTACTGTGACATAATGATCAAAATGTTGCACATGTGGAGATATTTGTCATCACGGATCATTCACCCTGCAGAGAGTGAAATATTAAAAATAATAAACGTTTCTTGTTCATCTGGCAACCTTGTAGGTTGGAAACAGCCCCACTTATTTTCTCTTAACAAGGCAATGAATTTCTGGACAAGCTTTCAACATTGTTACTTTTTTTTTAACCTGTGACACTTTGCACAATTTGCTACGTCCACCCCCTCAAAAAAACAGTTAAAGCAACAAATACATCTTCATCAGTTGTTCTGCAGGGCTGGATATTAATTATCTTGTGTTCTGCACTCATTTGCGCATTCAGTGGAAATGTCAGCAACAAGAAGACAAAACCCTCAAACTTGTAGGCTTTCTGCAGCCGGATGTCAAGGGGAGCTTGTAGGAGATGAGATTTTAGTTTTGGCCTGGCACAGAATCTGAGTCAAAGGACATTTCCAGTGAGCAATAAAATCTGTATGTCATCTGATTACGAGTGTGCCAGGAGACATTTTCATGCTGAGTGTTTGGAGCACAATAACACAGTGCACATCTGTTATTAACATAGACCTAATATAATTACAGATCTAAAGCCACACCATACTTTGTCCAAGTCACCTCATGTCTGAAAATGAACCCCCCGCAGAGTAAGTCATCTTTAATATTTCATGTTTTTTATTCAGCATGAACCCCCCTCCAGCCACATACTGTTCTGACATTCTCTTTTTTTGTAGAGTTATGAGTGGATTGAAAAGCACTTTAGGGCAAGAAAGAAACAGAAAGGAATCAACTTTCACGTTTTCCGTGTGGCCTTTAAGGTGCGAGGAATAAAGGGGTATTTGTATTAATCGATCACTCGCCAGGCTTGGTTGAAGCCTGGCCTTAATGGTTGCTCGCTGTCATTTTGCAAGCAGCTTGTAAAAAGGATTAGAATGGCTCTGTGGAGTAAGAGTGCACGAGCAGCAAACTTCTGTGGCCAGCAAGGAAAATAAATCAATTTATGCTTGATGGCGGTGCAGTTCGGGAACGTAATGTCTAACGATGATGGAGTTTGGACACTTCATACTTGTCATTGTAAAATTGGATCGCCGTGTTGCTAATGATGGTAATGTATGTTGTGCCTCGCCTGCTACAGTAATCCTTCACTCTGTCTCACTTAAATGCATCTCATTGTCTGGCATATTGCATTATGAATACCAGCAGGAAAAAAAAAGAGAAGAATTCAATTTATATAGTCATTCATTTGAGCAGCGCGTTAATGGAAAAACTGGGTAACCATATACATTTCTACTTCTTTTTGTCACAGGAGATTGTAACTTCGAGAGGCCACTGGCAGCTTGTGGATACAGCCAAGGCCGAGACGATGACCTTGACTGGGAGCAGGTCAATACCAGAGAGAAGACTTCATCAGAACCATGGATGCCCTCAGGTCAGGATGGTGACTCGGGAGAACAAAAAGGATTCTATCCGTTTACTGAGACAAAAAAAAATTGGCTGCATGTTTAACACTCTGTTTTAGGTCAAAATCAGTAATAAGTAATTGTGATGCAGTCCTAAACTTCATGTTTAGCCCAGAATCTCTTACTACTGTTATAAGTACCCTGGTGAACAAAGCATCAAGGCAGATCTGATGGTGAACAGTGTCCAGTTCCTGTTTTATAGGAAGTGTGCAAAACATGAGAGAAGATCAGCTGCCGGTGATGTCCACCACGAATAGAAAGGGGTTATAAAAAGACAAACGTTTCTTTGCCAAATCAGGTTTACCATTTGCATATTATCATTTTCCCATTGATACAACAAATTGACGACACATTTACTTGACCTTTTTTCCTCCTGTTTTATTTTCAGGATGACATTTATCACTAAGTGGTTCTTCCAGTCAGCTGATTTAGGTGTTTGTATAAGACATGTTTTCTAATCAGGCCAAAAGTCTGACTATAATCTGACATTATTGTAAGACTCGTTTAAAAAGCTTTGGCTTTAGAGAGTAATACATATTTATTATGGCCTAATATGCTGAGAATTCAGCCCTGATTCATCTTGTGAGCTTTTAAAGACAAAACAAGATTTAACTTCCCTGTTGAGAATATCAAAACAAATTTTGTTATTGCCTACAGGTAAAAGTCCAAGTGCTACTCATTACATAATATCTTGTCAGAATCAACATTTAGCAATACACCTCATGATTTAATAAATCTTTCAGAAAGTAATTATAATTTTACTTTTTCTGATGAACTTTTGGAGTCAATCCAATTCAAGATGGCCACAACAGTTAATCATTAACTATCTGACAAGTTTTACAGCTATTGAGCTAACATATGAAGTAACTTAGAGTCATTTACTGCGTGTGACGTCTTATGATATTGCATTATGAATTCAATCATATGAATGAATAGACAGAATATGTTAGTTTGGCCAAATTTGTTGCAATTTTGTCATTTCTGTTTCCTGTTTATGCTCAGTTTTGGTGCAGCTTCTGTCCACAGTGCGTTTTTGGAACAATCACATGAACTGATATGTGATTTGTTTTAATTGATGGCGTCTGTCAGTCACATAGTGAAATTCACTACAATGCCTCCTCTGCATTTTGAGTCTGTCGCACACTGTTTGTCTCCTTAATGTTCCATTGATCGTTTTTCACCTGATTTGAAACGTGAAGATATCTCTGCCACTGAGCAGGCAGGCAGCACCTTTGGAATTAGACTAATGGAATGACGTTTCTTTGTTTTGTTCGCGTTACAAAGGTAGCATTGCAAACTAATGGATATTGTTTTTCCGCCCCTATCTGACACCTAATCTAACAAAGGCTGCATCACAGATAGATTGCATTGGGCCCCCCAGTGACAGAGGGGGAATTAATTAGCAGTCCCTCACTAATTTAAAGCAGCCTGCACCCAGACCTGTTTGTGTGTGTACGTACATCAGGATGATGTGTGTTAAACTGCCCCGGAGAAATTACTTTTCACGGCAGGGGAAGTGTCTCCCTCCCCCTCTTCTTTCATTGCAGTTGATTAATGCCGGGACACATGAAGGCTAGGCAAAGGTTACTATGAAATCTGGAAAAGCCTTGACCTACAAATTAACACAGCGCACACGGTCTAAATTTAACAGATCTAATTAAAATCCGATGTCTGGTTAAGAGGTGTCCCTGATTGTGCTTCCCAGTTTGAGTACACTCCAGGAAGGCGTGTTTTCTACGTGTGCATCTGGAATTGTGCATAATTAGCGGGTTTCGCAGCTCTTTCTCCATGCTGCAGCGCTAGCACTCAACCCGCTGTGCGAAATTGTAATCTCTCCTCTTTGACCACACTGAAAGGGATGTGAAATGTAGTGCACTTGACAGGTAAAATTGTTTTACTGATACTGGAGCGGGGGTTGATGGGTAAAAATGCATTTAGGTGAAAGGCACACTGGTGGAAAAGCTATCTCACCTCTGATTGCTGTCTTACTCTCAACTCACACTTATGAATCTTCACAAAATGACCTTATCATACTCGCTCAAAAGATTGTTATCCTACCTGGTTTGGCAGGATGGAAATGAAATTGATGTGGCAATGCTCAGAACAAAGAACAGAAGGCATTACTGCCTGGAGCGCCTTTAAAATTGGTTATAGACAGTATCTGTCTAAATAGGGGTGTTCTCAATGTCACTCTGAATGGATGATTTAAATGATGCTTTGTCTTTCTTGTTCCGGCTGAGTTCTCCAATCAAATCAAATCTCTCCACAGGTTTAAATGTCCACCTTTCATGTAAACTCCAGTTTTAAGCTTCCTTTAGAATCGTGAATGATTACGCACTCGGTCTAAGTTCAAGTTTATTTCCTCCTTTCAGTGCCAAAATAGGAAGTGGAGTGCTTTAGGGCAGGAAAAATGGGTGTGAAAGTAAAATGGTAATAAATTTGACTATTTCTGCTGTCAAAGCCTTAAAATTTTATGTTTGGCATTTTAATGAACCATAATCACAATCTTTCCCTAAACTGCCAAGTCATCTATAGTGCCTTCTGCCATTTTTTTGTCTAAATTTAGCCACACTTTAACTTTATTTTATTGCAATTGATTCCAATCTTTTGGTATTTGTGCTAAATTTGGTCTGTTAATTGCACACATGGTGTAATTCTAAAAACTTATTATGCAGGATAAGAACATAACAAATAATCAGTTGTTGATGATCATACTGTAATTATTTACTGTGAGTTTCATTATGGTCCAGTGGTTCATGAGATATTGTGCTAACAGACCGACTCACAGACAGGCAGTTATATGACTGAGAGGCAAAAACAGTAAGTAGTTCTGCAGAGTCATCTTTTTTAGTTAAAAATATAATTTTAATTAGGAAATATAGCTGTCACCATAAAAAATAAATAAAAATAAGAAAGTAGACTAGGCATTACTTTTTATGCATTAATTTTATTTTTATTGAAGGTACCAAGACATGAAAAGTATAAGTGCTGCATTATCTGTTTTTCACACGAAATCAAAACCTTGAGAAATCAATAGTTACTAAAAAAGATCTAAGTATGCAAAACTATTCATGCAAGCTGTTCATCATCTAAATGTTGCATCTTGACCCTTACACGACAAGGATCAAAGCCCAAACGGATCCAATTCTTTCCTAGGGTGGCAACAAAAGTGCCAAAACAGAAAAGTGAAATGAGGAGGAGTCATCTTCTGGTCACAGACGGTGCCTGAAACTCTTGGTTGTTTACAGCGTTGTGCTTACTGCCTAATTGCTACGTCTGGACGCAGAGTTGCCTTGTTTATCCCTCTATGCAGAGCTGATTGCATGCCTTGGCTCCTGTTTATGGCGGTTCAGCCCAGTTTTGAGGCTCTGCATGCCTGCTTGGGCTCCTCTCAGTGTGCTTCTCTCTCAGGCCGAACAGAGAAACCACCAGCGAAAGTGTCACTGATTGTTCTGTGGTAACAGGAAGCTTTTTTTCTGGTCTGTCACAAAGCTTTAGAGAGTAGAGTTTTTTTGGGGGTAATTTCTGTATGAAAGTCCATGTGGTGGAGTACACTTGATAGAAAAGTTTGCAAAATGCTTTTGTGGTCGGTGTTGTCCAGATGCTATTAGGAAGGAAGCTGTTTTTAGTGAGCCACAGTTGGTGCAGAAGCTGCCTCCTCTCTGATGGTGTTATGGATGTTGCCAGCAGCTCATTGCTGCTCCCTGCCAGTCCCCTGAGACTCATTCTGGGGAATAATGGCAAGAGGAGGAGAAAGAAGGTCCTCTAACTGAGATTAATTAGTGTTTTTGTATTCTGCAAGGCACAATAGCCAATGCAGCACCAGCTAAATGACTTATTGTGTTATTCTTAATGTCTGCTATAAATACGTTGCTGGAGAGAAATGGAATGTTTTTGTCTTCACTGTTGCATGGGGTCTTTGTTTTTGATAGCATGTCCTTGGTCAATAGTGACACCGTGGCAAAATCAAAGAATCCAAAGAACAAGGTTCTTCATCGGTCCTGCTTGTTTCTTCATTATGGCTTCATAATATATAATGTAGCTCAGTTTAAGAGACTTCCCTGTTGCATGTGGCTGCTGCGCATTAAGAAAACGTTATTATCATTAATGTGATCATTTCACTCAGAAAGTTCTGCACCAAGTGTTGTTTATAGAGATAAATGTTCAAGTGTTGTTCAAGTGAATGACAAGAGGATTAGATGTTTAAAATGTGAGACGAGAGAATAATCGCAAACTGAAGGGCATGAGAATATTATGTAGAATTAAATTAATTTCAGCAAAATACTGGACTTAATGTTTTGGAGGGAGCAGCACCAAATGAAAAAAGGTAATTGTTTATGAGCTACTTGCAGGTATGCATAGAGGCATGTTGGGATGTTTGCAAGGTTGTTGGGTTAAGGATAAACCCATTAAATGATTAGGGCAGAAAACAGAACAGCAAATTACAGCATCTAATCAATTTGTGAATTTATTCCTGCATGTATGAGACTGTGTTGTTGTTGTTGTTTTTTTTAAGATACAGCATGTTTGTGAGGTTAAAAAGTGTCCCTTGGCCCGGGCAAACAGGTTACACATTATGATAAATAAGATTAAGATGGTACACGTGTTGCCACAGTAGAGGACATATTAGCATATTTTATCTTTCCCCTATTCTAAGTCTGCATGGTTTGAACAATTAAGGCTAATGATAGGTGACTCATGTGAAGAATCTGATTTTTAATGGCTTTATAGCAGATAAATGGTCTATTTTCTGACCCATTTATTACAGTGAAGTGCCAATAGAGCGCACTGCATATTAAGATGACATATTAAGCCATTTGGGTGTGCTGTTGATTGACACACAATAACAAAAGATGCTGCCAGAGAACATAATAAGGGTCCGTTGTTCCACCTGACTAAAGTGACAGGGCTTAAATGTGTTCAGCGTGATGGATGGTTTTGGGTGAATCGGTTTGACTCCGTAAAAGTAACCTGCCAGGTCCTTCATACAGAGAATCCAAACTTATTCAGTGTTATTTTTATCAGGCTCCTTTCATGTTGCAGAGGACACGGGGAAAGTTCTGGGGAAATTGAGTGGGGGCCATGGCTGCTCACATTAACAGCCTAACCCTCACAGCGAGAGCGGTTTTGATTGGTGGCAGACAGTGAGAATAGCCCTGTCTTCATTGACATTTCCAAAGCAGCGGCCGCGCTTTCCCACGGTGGTGACCCCTGTGAATTTTATTAGCAAATGAGACCTGGAGGGTTTGGGTTTAAAGAGCGCCCCTTCATTCTGATTTTCCCCACATAATGATTTTCCACAGAGTTCAGGACCTGAACGGAGGAGAAATAATGAGTACTAGTCATTATTGCAAATTATATCCTCTGCTCAGACCATCACTCAAGTCATAATTAATCTAAATACCTTCAACCTATAGACTTTGATGATTAGGATTAAACAGTAGCAAAACCATATCAGACTATTCCAATTAATATGACTTTTCTTTTTTCAGTGAAGAAACTGTAGTTAAAAGAGACATTAATTATTCTTGTTCCCAAATGATCTGACACAACAACAGATTTTTTGGTGCACACCTGTTATTTGGATTGTTAAGAACGAGGACCTTTATTGAGGACATAGCAAACGGTTATAAATAAAGTTTTCAGCTTCAAAGCAGATAATTACTTCTGCAGCTGGAGCTCTAGCTTTATGTACGCTAACCACATACCCAGCTTGAATACTTAATAAATCACTGTTTCTTTTTGTCAGACAGGTACCAGACACATCTGTTCTCATTTGACCCATTTCATTAGTGGCTTTTGCTAATAAAAAATATGTTCAAGCTTTGCAAACAAAATTCACCCAAAGACAATAATAAAGTCTTTATGTCAGATAATCATTGCAGATCTGAGGGTAAGAAAGAAGATGCATACATACTGTTTTTATACTTTTGGCAGGCTGCTCTGAAAAACAGGCAATCATGTAATTGCTTGTGTGTGTTCATGTGTCTGGCTGTTAGCAAAATATCTCTTTACAGGATGGAATTGAATGAAATTCTCAGAAAACAGTCACTGGAAGTAACTGATTAACTTATTAAGTCAACTTGATTTTTAATGTCTACCCCAGCAAGTCAACCTTAAAAAAACACAAATATGGCTATAATTCAGATTTTGTTACAAATATTAAGCTAAAAAAGTGCAATAATAGCTGAGAATAATCCTCAACACACATTGCAAGCACTAATAGATGTAAGTTTAAAACTTTGTCATTAATTCTTTAAACCAAACCTGCTAATATGTTGGCAAAATATTTTATAACAAATTTAATTAAAACAATCTGAATGTAATTGTTGAATCTACATCTACAACTTATTATTACCTTTTAGGGAAAACCTGATTTGAGATGGCTGCCGGACGACTAATCAACCTTACAGAACACCTAAGTGGATGTAACCCAGTCCGTTTTAAGTATATTGAGCTAAAGTTTGATGCAGTAGTAGCTGAGAGTCATTCACCACACAAAATCTGAGCAGCGTTGTTCAAGATCATTATTTAACGTTTTATTGCTCGAGGTATTTTGCTAAACATACTTTATTTTGTAGTGTTTATTAAATGACCTATTTTATTAAAAGATTGTTTTGTTTTCTTCTGACACTTAAAGTTATTATTCTCCATCTGGTCCCAGCTACCTTCTGCTTAAAGAATAATTAAAAGAAAAAAAGAAACGTGCTCTTATCAAGAGAGCTCGATGAAGGAAATGGTCTCTTCACATTGTTGAAATGCTGAAAAGCCGAAGGGATTGTGGTCATTATTCTGTGGAAAACACCATTAACTATTCAAACAACTTCTTTAGAGATTAGACATTTTCATTAGCTTCTTTTCTTACTAGAAGAAACTTTTCCTTCCATATGGACAGACAGAAGCTGTGGCCAACTCATAACTGTTCTGCCAGCTGAATGAGCTGTCGGGGCAAAGGATTAACCTGATACCAGCCTTTTCTTAGAATATGTCCACATTTGTCTCTCTGTGGCTCATAATACCATTAAACCACAAAGTCTACTATTTTGGTTTGCCTAAGCTGAACCTGATTATTTCTGGTTTGAAACTTTCTTTTAGTAGAACTCATCTATGAGATTGCACACAACCTCATATTTGTGTTCAGAAGCTGCATCTTTTGTTTTAAGTTTGCCTTTCAGAGGAATATTTCACATATCCACTGCTTTTAAAAGGAGCAGGTACTGTAATTAATTAAACAAACAGAAATAGATATAAATGTGCTGAAACAAATGATCAGATTGTGGAAGCTGCGACCAAATTCGGAACTTTTTTTGCTTAATGCCAACAAATTTTCACAGAATTATTGTTAGACTATATAGACCTGGTGCATGGTAGTACTTCAAATCCAATGTCCTTGTGAATGTTGTCTAAAATATTCCAGCATAGTGAAAGTCACACATTTCTATTTTAGCAATGGGGGTCTTCATTTGCAAAGAACAACAGGAGTAGATGCATGTTGCGTCAGGAGCGGGGGCACTTCATCTTCCACTCATTCATTTTTCACACCCGGTCCCATGTTCTCCACATTCAGCCATCATTGTAATGAAAGGTGAAGGTGGCCTACATTGGGATAATAATAAATCCGCTCCTCTGAATAATACCTTAGACAGTAGCCAAACCCTAGCCTTTAAGGAGCGGCGGTGACTGGCTCGGTGTGCGCCGAGAGCTCTCCATTTTTAATTGGTCTCGAACGCGCCATTGTTGAGGCGCAAGAGCTAGAGGAAGAAGAAGAAAAAAAAACGTGCTAGCACATTAGCGCAGTACTAACCCTGGGTCATTATAATGTGCTCCTAGTCTCACTGGTTAATTAGCTTGTCATGGTGCAGCAGGTCTTGTATGGTGTGTTGTCATTAGGCTCGCATAGAAGACAATGTATGTACCCCTGTCATCTTCTTCACTGTTAGTGACAGTGGAAGCACAATGAGGGGTTGGCTGTCACTTGAAGTTCTGCTTTCTTTTATGGAGGTCAAGGATGAGGAGAGAACTTTCTTCCCTCTTGTTGTGTTTTGGTCCACTGGCGCAAATCAAGTTAATTTGTCGGGATCAAATTTGCTGAAAGGAATTTGCATCCACACAGTGGAGAAACGTCTCAAGTGCCAAAGAAGAACATTTTTATTGATATCAGTTGTTTTGTGAAGTTATTTCAAATTGATGGCTTCTGCATTAAGTAGTATTAACAAGAGTTTGCTTCCTAGACATTGTACCTTTTGTTTTATTAATATTTCATGAACCCAGTACTATAAAAGAACAGATGTGGCTTGAGGGATCTGATATTTTCATATCTAATTACCAACAAAAAGTGATGCTGTGCATAAATCTCCTAAGCAACATTGTCATAAAATGACTGCTGAAATGAATTTTAAACAGCCTGTTTTTATTCTTTGAGGAAAGCAGTGGTGCCAGCATCTTTGTCTTTGTAACATGAGCTACGGCTGAACAATTCATCAAGTGATTATTAATGTTGGTTCGCATCACATCAACGGCTGCTGATGCCTCAAAGGGAAAAACGAAAGAAATGTTCTGCGTGTTTGTGCAGATGGCTGGATAGTATTAAATAGACCTTAGAGCCCCCATAGAAAGCTACCTGGTTAAAGTTTGTTTAAGTACGTCTCATAGAGTCGACTCATCTCCTCCCCTCTGTTGTGTTCCTTACACAACTTCATGCTTTGACTCAGAAATAATTAACCTTACCATGTGAATAAGATGCACACAGATGGAATAAAACATGAATATGTTGCCCACAGTAATTAATCACAGTATGGTCCAGAAAAGCCTGTACATAACAACAGTACAATAACAAAACTCAAACTTTAATGTGCATGTAATTTTGCAAGAATGCACAAATATTACTCACACAATCCACAGTGAAATGTGAACTATGTAAAATTTCAACCACAGCATGCATATATGACTCCCCCTCCCGCCCCCCACCCCATTATTTGTGATCCTCTTGGTGACCCAAAATCTGTGAGGATCATTTAAAACGACAACTGTCTGTACCTGACAAACAAAGCCGATTAGACCGACTCTGTGTCATCTCCTCTCGTTGCTTCTCCTCCTCCTCCTGCTCCCTCTCCTCTTGTTTCATTGTGTAAACATGACAGAATCCCCTACTCATTATCTGAAGCTCCAGACAGATGGAATTGGTGAGCGTTGCGAGAGCGGCACAACAAGACAAGTGGGCAAGCTCGAGTCATTGATGGAACAAATAGGGTTCTTTGAGAGGCTGCTTGGTTGACACACTCTGCAACCAAGGCTGCTGATTCAGTGGATGTTATTCACTCATTTTAAGGATGAAATCTGAGTGAAGCAGCACATTAAATTGTAAAATAGGAATTCATCTCACCCTTTACGAGCAGCAATGCAGGCTTCTTGCTTACAGGTTGTTTGTCTCACCTTTCTGTGCCCTTCTATCTTTAGCATATTACAAAAAAAGTATTTTGACTTATAACGAGTCTCCTGTGGCTGTGTTTCAAATGCTCTTACGGTTTGTGCCATCTCATTACCAAGCCGAGCTAAATAAGATGATGACAAATAGAACGTGTTCTGCATCCTCTTGAAAGTTGGCCAACATAATAATTCTCACTTGTGTTTTATTGGAAAACGGATGGAGAATTAGATTAACCTTTAATATGGAACCTAAATGATAAAATCTAAATGGGGCTTTCTTGGCAAATAGATTTTAGCTTATTGATTTCTCATCCTTTCCTTTCTCTTTGTCATTTAGGGGAGAATGCTCTTTTGAAGAATCCACTATTTTCTATGATTAGCCTCTCAACTGTACCACATGTCTTTGTGTTTGATAAATGGCAACAACGAGATAGTTTCAATCAGCGCCGATAATAAGACCGTCTCATCAAAGGTCACAAGCTGAAATCATGATTTGTAATAGGAAAGCTCACAGACGAGCCATTTATTTCTGCCTTCATACTTTTACAAGATTAGGCTTGTATTTGTTTACTGCCTAACCGAGGGATCTCAATGCTGGCCTTATGAATCCTTTATTTCCACGCCTTCCTTCAGAAGGGGATTCATGCTAAATTTTAGCGTGTTAATAAAAATCTGTTTACTTGACAGAAATGTGAAACAGCTTACTGAATGAAAACTGCTCAACTCATGATCCAACCCTTTTTCCTCACATTACAGGGTCCGGGTTTGTGATGGTGAACACATCAGGACGCTTCGCAGGACAGAAGGCTTTACTGCTGACACCTCAGCTGAAGGAGAACGACACACACTGCGTTATCTTCCATTACTACATCGGAGGAAGAGACAACAGCCACCCGGGTCACCTGAATGTTTATATCAAGGAGAACAACAGTCCCATGGGGATGCCTGTTTGGAACGTGTCAGGTCCAGCCTCGCGCTCCTGGGGGCAGGTTGAGCTGGCCATCAGCACCTATTGGCCCAACTTCTACCAGGTGCGAAAAAGATTGGCCCAGTTAAGCTACCCCGTTGTAAGATATCTCCAAAGAGACAGGCTGCTCATTGTAAACAGCCTTTATTGTTGATCTGAAGTCATTAAAGTCTTATCAGTAGCTGGGGCAAGACAAAATTATTATTTAAAAAGCTCTAAACAATGGCACAAAAGCCCATTCAAAACACCTAAGATTATTGATTTCTGTGGCTGCCGCTGTATCCATGGCGATCTGTTCTCACTCCCTTCAATCTGAGCCACTTCTCTTTTTCCAATTCTGAAAACTCATTTTCACTTACCAATGCACATGACTGCTGGCTGGGGCAAGGTGATTTCACACTTGCCTGCCTATTAGTCTACGACGCGCTTGTTCCACCAGTCCACCAAATGTTAATTGATGCAGAGAGACCCCTTAACCTCCCAATGGGAGCAGGTACCCTAGAGTATTATTTCATTAAGGCCTGGCAGAGCTAGTCTACATTGGAGCTGAGGCGAGTTGTCCTGCACGCTCATCATGGCTGCTCTGATAACTTAGTTAACAAGGGATACAGCTGAGCTTCTCACAGCTGAATGTAGTGTAGAAGGTTTAATAAGAGCTACTTGAATGAAACAGGAAACGATGTGGATGTAACGGTAATGGTGAATGGTAGGTGTTGACAGGATGGTGGCCTTGTGTTGTTGTGTAAAGCCAGTTTTGTCAGATGTTTCAGGTTGCTTTAGATTGAAACCAAAACAGTGCGGTATAAAGCTCAGCTCCTACATTCACACAGATTCAGCTGCAGCCGGTATCTCATTGTGATGACTCGTTAGCAAACAGCATTTGTGAAGCAGTCTCAGAAATGACTCAAAATCTTTGCACAGGCTTGGAGCTTGAATTTTGTTAAAGGCACAAAATCTTTCTCTGAAAATAGTCCCAGTTATTGCAGGTGTCCCAAACTCATCTTAAACAATTCTTAATTCAGTTTCTGTAAACTTTAGAGCTCTAGTCATTTATTTTGACACCTTCACAGATGTCTTCTATGGCCATGAAAGACCAGGATAAAAAAATATTATCAAAAGAATCTGGTTATCTTCATTTATTTTCCCTGTAGATTAAATTAGTAATGTGTTGGTATCTTGATGAGATGGGTATAAAGTGGGCCAAAATGATTACAATAAGAGGCATAGAGGTTTATCAAGATATTATGTACAGCCTAAAATACAGTTTTGCTAAAAGGACACACCAAAATCAGCCAGGATTTTTAAAACACTACCTTCTCAAAATGTGGACACACTGAAAGCTAGTAGCTTAGATGCAAATGCTCAGATTTCAACAAGGGTCCAACAGCTGTCAATTTTCTTATTTTCACACAATTCTCTTGCAGTTTTCATTTTAACAAGTCTCCGTCAGTCACAGCCCAGTGAGATACTATCTTAGGATAATCTAATTTGTGTTTTTTTCACATTCACAGGTATTTTAACCTCAACTCATGGGCTCAGTTTGACAAACCAATCAAATTTTGAACGACTCGTGAAGTTTTCCGCAAGTTAGCAGTGTTATGTTTTGTCAAATCTGCACACATGTAGGTCAAGTGGTTTATAGAGCCACTATCACAGGCTGTGTTTGACGTTGGGGAGAATCTGCAGCATCTGCTGCCTTTCAAACCCCAAGTGGAAAATCTGCTTTCATTTGTAATTGTTGCACACCCAAATTGACATCATGGGTAAATGTGAGGATGCTAATGATCTTAGCAACAATCTGTCAGGAAAGGACACCAATGCTTAAAATTGTTGCTAATTAACAACACAGCACTAATTATAGGTATCTTTAATTGCATAGCAACCTAGGAAATTGTCAAAGGGAAGCCACCTGATACATGGAAATTATTTTTTAATTACTGCTAAGGTTTTTTAGGCATCATTCCAGCCTTTTGTGCTAATAATTACTCCTGTCAGGCTATATCTTGGACTTTTAATATAGATTGTCATCCGATTCCAAAACTGCTGAGCAAAAACAGACATTTTATGGAATATGAATATATGGTGCAGATAATATACAGAACATGCTCATTATCAATAAAATATGCACATTTATATCAACTTTATTACAGACGTAGTTCGTGACGGAACTAATCAATCCTCCTGTAATGCCGTCCCAAAGCGACAGTCAGTGCAGTCATGTAGACACTAAACTCTCAGTTTACTGTCCGGCTCTCAAACAAATGAGAACCATGAACTTTCCTGTGACATCAACAGCTTTGCCCCCATGTGAATATTTTCAGTGTGGGTCAGGCCCAATTATGCCCTGCACTATTATTGATGTTGGAATCAATTATATCACAGCTACTAGGCAGGCTGACTGATGTCTGTTGCACAAACAAAGGATTTCAATTAGAGTGTGGGGGCCAGTTAATTTGTCTGGTGGCAATATAGAGCGGTTGGCCTTTTAATTTCCTTCAAATTAGCCCGTAATGAGGCCATAATTGGCACCCAAGCCTTCACTTTCATATTTCATGAGACCAAAAAAAGAAATTTATAATTAGATATCTGAAGACATCCTGCCTTCAAGATAACAATAGCAACTATCTCTGCCTTCACATTCCTATGCTGCAAAAGGAATCTCAGTGTGGATCCAGCAGGACACACGTTTGTGTGTGAACTCTGACTTGGTCATAACCATTAATATATACAAGACGACAGATGCTACAGGTTCGTATTTCATAAATAATGGCATGTAAAACATGTGTTGCAGTAGCGTGTGTGGTGTAATCGGTCTCAGCACCACACCCTGGGTTTGGGTAGGGACTGGCATTCTGTTTCCTTTTTTATCACACTGCAGACCGAGGAGTACATAACTCTGACATTCTTGGAGGACACACCCTTTCTCAGAGCTCAGGACCATTTGTTTTGCATCTGAAATTGGCCCTTAAAATAGGGTCAAAGTAAGTCATGCACAGCACAGTTGCGCTTTTATTTTAAATATTATCTTTAATGGGGATCAGGAAGCCTGACAGTAAATAACTCCAGACTTAGAGCTTAAAGATGAAAGGCAACATGAGTTATTTTTAGTTAAAATAAAAAGAAAACTGCTTTTAAAGCATGTAATTGACTATTTTGCAATAAATTGTAATTGCTGTTATTTATAACTTCAAAGTAGTTATTACAATATAAAATCTTTAAAAAGTTAGTTGTGGACTTTTCAAAATCTGATGTTTTATTGACACTTTTTAGTTAAAGTCAATATTTAAAGCATAAACAACTAAAATCACAAGATTAAATAGAAAAAAAAATTAAGAACTTACTTGACCTTTTATCTTTGCCTCTCATGTTTTATCGCAAACCGTGTGCTAATAATGTAAGGACTCAAACCTAATTTAACACTTGCATGTCATAACACCTGTCAGCTGTGACATATTGTGGAAATAATGTCAGTGGCCTGCAGCTGTGTCACCAGCTGCAGCCCTGTGAAGGAGCAGAGCGTTAGCGAGAGCTGGACTCGCACCCATCTGCACTCAGGTGCCTTTTGAAGACACGTGCCCGTTCATCACCGGTGTTATGAGTCTCCTTTCTCCTCCTCAGATTGTGTTTGAAGCCGTAACCTCAGGGCAGCGTGGCTTGCTGGCCATCAAAGATGTCGTGGTCCAGGGCCACCAGTGCAGTAAGTCTATTTTCCCTTCACTATAAAAGCATATCATCAAAGAGTCATTGTCCTTTCCATGACACCCGTCAAAATACCTGTATCGTTGTTCTGTTCAAGGCCTCCCAGTTGAACAAAAAGACCTTCAGAGAATTTGCTACAGTCAGTCCTCCTTGAAGATTTATGAGCATAAAGTTGACATACAGAAGTGTGTAGTGGATATATTGTTAAATCAGCTGCATTAAATCTACTTTGTGAAAAATGGAACAAATAGTGAAAAAACAAAAAGAGACAAATCCCATCACAGCTTGCTGCTTTTTAAATTTGGATACCTTTTTATTGAATTTCTCCTTAGTATTAATTTTGTCATTGCAGATAAAGTTAGCGAACTATCTTTTAAACCACTGCACAAATTTAAATGAAACATACAGAGAGTAATAATTATATGTATATCTATAACTGGCTAAGTTTCAGAGCCAATCTGATAAAAATAAATGCCTCAGCCAACAGAACTTTGAAAACACAAATGTAGTTAGGATTTACTCATTTTTGCAGCGAGCAATTTGTATTCCTTCACCGAATGCTATGCTTTTAATTAGTAATTTATCTCATCAACATCATTTCTTTTAAGTCCAAGAAGTCTTGTTAGTTCAAATCACACCAATCAACTTAATATTGAGAGGTTTTTACAATCTAAAGTTTAAATCAATACCTCAATGATTCTCATCAATTGATTCAGGCTTTACTCTACCCGTCACCACTGAAGCATCAGCCAGCAATTGTAGCCACTAAGGACCTGCTAACCATTTGAAAGCATCTGAATTCCTACAAATGTTGTGTCAATAAGATGGATTCATACGGCAATGTGTACAGCATATAAATGCAATCGAGCAAATCGATGAGACCTCGCAACGTGGCCGGTTTTTAAATGCGAACGTGTGAGAGGATCAATGATCTCACTCAATTGCAATAGGGCTTCTTTGAGTGATAAGTGAAGTGATGAGAGCAACTTGCCAGTGAAGCGAGGCCAATTCATTTTCTGTTTATCTGATCATGCAGAATATCCAACTCAGAGGTGTAATTATGCCACTGGGTGGTCCTTGTCTCCTCCCGTCATTAAAGAGGACATAGATTTGTCTTTTTGGCACAAGATGGATTGATGGGGCAGAGTTACGAAGAAAGTGTAGTTCAACAGGAATGGTTATAAAATATTAAGTAGAAGTGAAAGTGTTGATGATGAAAGTGATAGAATTAGCTTTTGCCAAGTCTTCAGGGATTTGGTTATGTTTTGAATCAAGGTCGCTCCTCTGAATTGCCCTATTTTTCTATGCAGAATAGCAGTACTAATCAAAAATGTTCTAAATAAGTTACTTTTTGTGAACCATCCCAATTTGTGAACATACTGATAATGAGCTGAAATTGAAAAGAATAATGCGTATTGAGAAATGTTCTGATTCAAAGAAAAACAGAAAGAAACCAGTGTTTGGATAGCTTTAAGATTGGCCTTTAGCACCTTATTTTCACGCGTTTTTCTGGAATGTTTTTCACAAAGAGCTGGTGGCCTTCAGCGCTTTGAGCTTCCGTGAAAAATATTCTCAGATCCCCAGTTTTATAGAATCAGGTTGGAGATTTTCGAAGTGGGTAACGTTTGCATTGAGGGAAACAAAACTGTAAATTCTTACAGTCATGATGCAGGCGTTATATAGAGACTCAAACAACCAATTATGGCAATTAAATATCATAAAATGTCAACTCTTTTTAGAAATGTATTCTCATTATATGAATGTTTGCCTTTTTCTGTAGTGAATACGCCACACTTTCTGACTATAAAGGGAGTGGAGGTCAATGCTGGGCAGACTGCATCTTTTCACTGCACTGTCAATGGACGCAAGAGGGACAACTTTCGTTTATGGCTCCAGGTGAGTGGTTTTGATTTGTTCTCTGCAAAATTATAGCAGCTCATACAATTTGGGTTAGACGTGGACTCTAGATTCTAGAAGGTCTTACTGAGCAGACTTTTTAAAATCGCTATAGGGCAAAAATCTCCATCTCCATCTTTTACCGCTTGTTTGTAGTCGGATTGTGGAGGCAACAGATCCAGGAGGGAAACCCACTAAGGGAGGCGTCCAGGAAGCATCCTAATCAGATCCTCGAACTACCTAAAATGACTCCTTTCGATGCGAAGGAGCAGCAGCTGTACGCTGACCACCTCATTGTTTCCCTAAGAAGGAAGCTTATTTTGGCTGCTTGTGTCCAAGATCTTGTTCTTCCAATCATGATCCAGATCTCATGATCATAGGTGAGGGTTGGAAAGTAGACAGACTAGTAAATCGAGAGCTTTACCTGTTGACTCAAGTCCCTTCCTCACCACAATTCATTGCTGAGGAGGGGGCCACGATCTGTCCATCCATCTCTTGCTCCTTCCTCCAACAGAAACCCCGTATCTCCAAAAATGGAACTTTTTAGCAAATGGAGAATAAAAACATACAGCATATATGTTAACTTTATCTGCTTTAAACCATCACCTTTTTAAATCATTTAGTTAAAATGTAGCCTACTTTGGATTAAACGGTATATGAACCTGTCTTGAACTAAAAAGGAATGCAATTAACCTCAAAAGTATGTGCTCCTTGTTATCAGAATATTAAGCAATGCCTAAAGAGATAAAATGTCAAACATATAGGGCAGATTTTTAATTTCATCTCATGACACCTTGGTCATATTTCAAGATAACATAAAAAAAGCAAGCGCACAACTACTTTTAGAATTTCCTTTGTGGTGGGAATCATTGTAGTGAGATTTTTACCTGGTCACAGGCTTTCCACAAGCCCCTGCAGTGGGGAGGCAGGGGATTACGGTTGTTTCAGATCACAGCAGCATGTTCTTAACCTATATAGATGCTGGATCCGTGTGGATACTGCTCACTATATCCGGCACCACAGAGCTGCGCAGCAGTCTTGAACTGACCTTGTTCTGAGCAGGGAAGGTAGTGCATCTGGCAAACATAACCCTGCTGGCTCGGCTGCTAAGCACGCTGTCACACATGTGATCAGTGCAAGCATGACGCTGGGTAAAGGTCTTCTGCCAGGTACTCCATCATTTTAACAAACACATCCTCATTAGCACAAGAGCTGGAAAACAAACATTAAGTGAAGTCCCTCGATGACAGTAATGAAGAAATATTTCTAATGAACAAATGTCCCCCATCTGCCTGCTGTGAGGGGTGACAGCTGGGGAGAGCCTACAGTGTGTGTGTGTGTGTGTGTGTGTGTGTGTGTGTGTGTGTGTGTGTGTGTGTGTGTGTGTGTGTGTGTGTGTG
>JAVKLF010000064.1:3754024-3764432 GCA_034783495.1 Millerichthys robustus | reverse complement strand
TGTGTGTGTGTGTGTGTGTGTGTGTGTGTGTGTGTGTGTGTGTGTGTGTGTGTGTGTGTGTGTGTGTGTGTGCATTACTGTGTGATAAATGTGTTCCTCCAATCAGTCACTGATGGGAAACCGTAGGACATATACAAACAGTCACAGGAGCAGACAAAAAGTACCAGGGTTTTTTAAACCCACAAGGTCGTTCCTTATCAAACATGTCTATTTTGGAGTCTCACTTGTGTGCTTGTTCCAAACAGGGCATTGGTGGACGGGAGGCCCCGATGAAAGCCACTAAACCTTGGAACAACCGCCGCTTCATAGGCACTTTCGATGTGGAGAACACAACCAAGGGCGACTCGGGCCGTTACCGCTGCATTGTCCACTCAGACAAAGGAGTTGGAGTGTCCAATTATGGTGAACTAACCATAAAACGTGAGTATTTGTTCCAAAGCAGAAAGAAAAACAAACTGATTTACTTTAGTGAAAGGAGCACAATAGACTGAGCTGTTTTCCGTCTGCCTGACCTCCATGCAGGATAACAAGAGATAAACAGGAAATGCAGCCTGTTTTTTTGGTTTTTTTTAATGAAAATGTTCTTTAATGGCCAACTGAAAAACACAAGCTTTTTAGTTTGATTTGTTATCCACTAGACTTTAATACTTCTCTTTTAAAGGCTGTCCTTGAGTGAACACTGTTCCACTAAAAGATCACAAAGGCAAGAGGCAGCAGGGTTTACAGTAACCTCTCTGATATTTCACTCCCTCAGTCATTTGATATGAATTTATGGAGTCGTCCGAAGCTAAATCTTGCAAGGCCTCTCTTTCCGACGGCCCTATAGCCCGGTAATGGCCTTCTATATTTCTTCACCTCAATTTTCTCCCGGTGCTCTCAATTGAATTTACTGCCTGGATTTTTTTATTCTCCCTCTTTTTTTGTCTCTGAGCTTTACGTGATTGATAGGTTTAATTCTGCCTGTCCACGATCGAGGGCTGTCAATCATGCGAGAATAGCCGGGTCCAGACATCGCAGAGTGTAAGAGGGAGATAAAGTCTCTCAGCTCGAGTGTATCAGTGGGCTTCAGCGGCGTACTCAAAGAAAATTTACTGACACGCTGGAGGCACTCAAGAACAACACTTGTGCATAAATGCAGCAACTAAATCACTTGCACATCTTCACACTTACACATGCTCACTAGGCAGCTGTAGCTGGGCTCGTCTCTGCTTTCACTTTGACAAACAAGGCAAACCAGATAAAGTGCTTTAGTCATAAATATTTAAAATTTAGTCAGTTTTGTAGTGATTGCGTTTAATTCATCTCGGTTTAAGTTGTGCACTGATTGAACACCTTAGTGACTTTGACATAAAGGAAGTCATTCAAATGGAAGAAAAGGCGTTTTCACACTTAAGTGCCACACATAAAGTCTAATATCTCCTCTTATCGTGCGAGTCATAAAACAAGCAGCACTGTGGCTGAGTTGTAAATCCTCCCTGAATATGTATCTGTCGCACCCGCAGCTAGTTTTTTGAAGGCGTGACCGTGGAGTGGTTCTGTGGATTATGAGCCTTCTACAGTCACACCTCCCCACCCCTCATTATTATACACTGCTTTTTGCTCCAACAGGAGGAGAATGAATGCTTGATTATCCCAGATAATCACTTCTGCTTTTCATGCCAGTGTTCTGTCAGATTTATGCGCCTGAGTCTGAAGCACGGTGCATGTATTTTCAGAGCGCTGTATGGACAGGCCCGGTCCAGACCCCTGTTTCCCTGTTCCCCCTGTGTTGATGAGCTCTCCTGCAGTGCAGCCACTGGTTTTGAAAGGAGGATAATTACTCACTGACCAAGTTTTTTTTATTTTTTTGTTAGAATCACCTGAAGCCCTCACTGAGCTCTGACTTTGTATTCCGAGCCATGGTACCAACTTGAGGTTGTCAAGGTTACAGACATGTCAACGCTAATGAGAAAAGCCACCAAAAATCAAAGTCCGACCAGTCGTGCTCCTCATTTTGTCGTGTCCACCTCTTCTCATATCAGGAGCAGATCAATTCTTTACTCGCTGCAGTCCAATTAGAAAAGTGCACGACATAATGAGGACCTCTTCCTAACAGGAGAGGCTCAGTGGACGTAACAGGCAAAATGAAAGATGGATTTATAAACAGTGAAGTCTAACTAATCCAACACAAGAGCTGAGTGACTGATTTTATTATCGCTCTGTATGTGTTCAAAACCAAATGTGGGGTTGTGTGTCTGTTCTTGCATGTGTGTCAACTAAATCCATGGAGTTTTCGAGTCACTAAACTGCTTTAGGCCAGATTTATTCAGAAAAATGCTAAGGGTTCTCTGATTTAGGGTTTTAAATTCCCTTTACTCATTGAACAGTTCTGCCTGGAATTAGTATTACCCACTGCTTTGAAAGGTGGGCAATCATGTAATTGCCTTTGTCTGCATTAGTGTGTTTGTTTGCCAGCAACATAGCTCATTATCCACTAAACATATTTAAGTAAACTCCCAGAAAGTAATGATTGTGTGTAACGCTATAACTGATAAACTTCTGGAGACAACCTAATATAAGATGGCTGCCACAGCTTATCTCACCAACACAAAAATAGTTATAATTCAACCTGTTTGGCAGATATTGAGCTAAAAATTAGGGAGGTATGAGCTGAAACTCATTTACACATTCTCCAAATGCTACCAGATCATGAAAGGCAGTGAGCAAAGATGCAGTTCTTCATGGAATTTTTAAAAGTATTTTTAGTTATTATGAAAAAACTAACTTTTTAAGCACTTTTTGAAATAACTAACTGTAATAACTTATCTTGAGAAAAGAAACTTTGCTATCTCAAGGCAAGAACATAATTAAACCACTATTTTAGCAAAATGAGCTTTCTTATCATGGGTTAATGAGATAAATAGGGGTTTATTGCAAACTAACGTTAATGAGTTTGTTTTGTTGTTAACTTGGCATTTTCTGTTCATAGTTTACAGACTTAAAAACACACTGTTACCTGATACTGTATAGTAAAAATCTGAGAAAATAGTTGTGATTTTCAGAAGGGATCCTAGTATAGCTTTTAGTATAATTGTAAATTTACATACTTGTCTGGGTGTAAGTATGTTTCTTCCTTGCGTGTGCATTCACATGCATTCGTGTGAATGTGTTTTTGGCAGCCAGATGAAGCGAGACACAGCTGTCGCCAGAACCGTTCGCCTGTCTGGTCAACATCATGACAACAGCTGCTCGCTGACCCTCGCATTGGGTTTGCCATCGTCATCTGCGCTCTGTCAACCACTTCCAGCCAGCTCCAATCTCAGCTCCAAAACCTTTTCAAAGCCCCACTGCTGCGAAGCTGCCAAGCGAGGCTTAAACATTGAGGAAAAGAGTCGTTAAATGTCTGAAATGTTTCAGATTACACCTGTAATCTCTTATTTGTGGTGCATCTGCTAAGGCTGAACAGAGGATTACACGACCTACAGGAGTTATTTCATCACAGGTCACTGTTGCTTTTAAAAAGCAGTAACTTTATATTGTTAGACAAGTAAATAATAATAATAAATTATCTGGTAACGGATTCACGATGCACCATGTTTTGGTCTGTCAGGAGAGACTGTTACACAGCTGGTTTTTGTTGCTTAATATAATGTGAGTGTAGTTAAACCACTTTTTAAGTTATAGGAGACTTGGAACAAGACAGTGGTTAAATCCAGATTTCGGGTTACCTAAAAAATGTTTTTGTCTGGCTCCAACACGCAGACTAGATGACAACCTGGTGGATTAGCTGGTTCGCTTTAGGTGATGTTTGTTAGCAACACTGGAAGCTTGGATTACAAGGAGTTTAGGGACGTAAGATGGAGGTCAGAGCGAGGTAACCATCTGCTGAGAAACCCGAAGAACCACCATTTTATTGTTCTTTTGTATGATAGCTCCGTGAAAGGCAGTCCGTATTTATTTATTTATTTATTTATTGTGCGCTCATTAGTGTCACTTCCTTTTGCTTACTGTATTAATCAAGACATAAAATACTGAAGTGATTCCTTGACTGCTGGTCTTTGCTTTTTGTCAAATATCTTGTTTTTAAGGTTGTGACAGAAAAGTCAAAATAAACATCATGGTCAGATAATTTAGTGATTCTTGTATTGTATGGTTCTCTAAACGGAAGAGCGCATGTATTTAATAAAATTATTTTTAACTACCGGTAAGTAAAAAGGGAAACACTTTTAAGATGTTTGTTAAGCTTTTTAAGATTCCAAGCTTTGAACATTTTTAACTCTGAATAAAAAAAGCTTTGAATCCTCAGGAACAGTTACCTCACAAAAACTCAGACAAAAAGACAAAAACTGTGTACACAAAGAAAAACTGTTATCGCATTCCTCAGAAAATGTTGTAAATGTTGCTGCAACACCCTCTCACCTGTCTTCACTGTCTGAAAAAACAATCCTGAAATATCCCACAGCAAAAATAATTTCTTTGACATTTCAAGAAACCTCATTAAACCAGAAAAGGCTCAAGGTTTAGACAAGATTAGACAAATATTGTGACGTGAAAGAGATAAGGTTATAGTCAAGGCTGTCATACAGCATCGCCTCTATCTGAAAGAAAGGAATTTGTTCTTTTTATAAAAAATGTCATTTTTAGTATTTTTTTATATTTAACAATGGAAAAATACCTACTAAGGGTATGAAGGCCAATAAATAGATTGGTCAGGTTAGTATGTTCAAAACAGCTCAGTTTCTTTTCTTTTCTTTTCATACATTTGAATCATTGTGTGAAGGTTTCTCACTACAGACACTTGGACAGAAAGCCAACACAAACACCTATTAGTTTAACACTGGAACACAGTGAATACATCTCGCAGCTTTTCTAGTTTTAGCTGCAACTTTTTATTTCACAAATGTTCAACAGCTACATTGTAAACTGAGATCTTAAATACTCACAAGTAAAAACAGCACCTTAACTTGTTATGAAATCATTATCATTAAATTCAGTAGCAGCCAGAACGAGTCAGTTCCTATAAGTCTGAGGCAAAAGTTCTCCACCAGTAAAAGGTGAACTGTTCTCTCCTGATCAGGGATCAGTTTTTCCCTTGAGTCTGCAGAGTGGCTGCTCCTCTGCATTAAAAAGAACAATCTGAGGTGGTTCAGGCATCTGATTACAATGACTCCATCTGAAGGTTTTCCAGACACGTCTCACAGGGAGAAGACCCCGGGACAGACCCAGAAATAGCTGGAGGATGCCTGCAGTTTATATTCTATGACCTCGGGATGCCTTGAGATCCCCCAAGAGAATCTGGACAGTGTCACTGAGGAGAGGTTCTTTACACCTGGGTTTTTCACCTGGACTTGTTGCCTTGGTGACACCGTCTTGAATAGGCAGAAGAAAATGAACTGATAAATAACCTTTTTTATTTTGCAAGAGAACAAAGTCAGTTTCCTGTTTAATTTTGTGAATCAAGATTCTGTTTTGGTTCGGGACTTTGACACTGGACAAAACATTTGATACTTTTAGTTGAGTGAAGTTTTCTGCAGGACATTTGACATGAGAAGTTGAAAAGTTTTACTTGTGAAATGTAACTTCCCTCATCTCTGATAAGTTGCACTTATATTGAGTTAAACTAAGTGTGTGTTAGAAACTGTGGCTGTGCAGTACACAATGCACAGTAATAAAATAAAGAAATGATTCTCACTTAAATCAGAATTGGTCTGATATGTTTGAATGACTGACAAAAATGTGGGATTTGTGTTTACTGTTAACCTTTGCCAAGTTGCAACACACACACAGGAGAGCAGCCACTAGTGACACTCTTGAAAATAACCTACTTGAGTTTGTGTTTATTATCTCATCAGTCTGTTCAAACAGAATAATTAAATTCACAACCAGTCAGGAGTTGAGAAATTAAAACAGCATTTTCACTGACAATAGAGAAAGCACATCCAGTCATTGTCAACTGCCTAAAATGTTTCAATAGAAGTCCTCTGATTGAAATCAATACATTGTTCCAAGGGAGCAGCGTTTGCCAAGGTCTGACCAGCTTCTTTTTCAACTTGTCTCTTTAAAAAGTGTTGTGGGATTACAGTCAGTGTGTGACTCAGTCAGAGTACTTCTGATGAAGACACATTCTATTCATCAAGTCGTAACTATTGATGGCTCCTGTTAAATATCTTGATTATTGTTTTAAAAAAAGAAAACGGTTCTTTGTGTTCTTTGTGAGCTTTAAGACAATTTTGATCTGGTTATTGTTTGAAACAACACATCAAATCTCGTTTGTCTGCAGGTTTTTGTACAGACGTTGATGTTCTTTGCACAAACGTCAAACACAATTATTTTCTATATTTTTAAGACTCTCACATAATAACACAGTTATCGAACATCAATATGTTTTTAATTTTCCCAGAGCCTCCAGTTCCTATTGCACCACCCCAGCTGACGGCTGTCGGAGCTACCTACCTCTGGATCCAGCTGAACGCCAACTCCATCAACGGGGATGGTCCAATCATTGACCGGCAGGTGGAGTACCGTACCGTATCCGGTACCATGTATGACCTGCAGCCCGTAGACAAGACCACTCACAAGATTGGCCACCTGGATCCAGACACGGAGTACGAAATCAGTGTTCTTTTGACCAGACCTCTGGAGGGAGGGACCGGGGCCCCTGGACCTCCTCTGAGGGCCAGAACCAAGTGTGCAGGTGAGACTAGAATAGAATTACCATCAAAAAACTACTGACATGTTTGAGAATGATTTATTTATTTTTAATTGTGATCAATATTCTCTTTAAATGTATCTTTTACTGCATTATTATGGTACCAGCATCTACAAGTTACCTGCAGATGGTGTGATGAAATTTGAAGCCTTTTAAAAATGTCTTTTTGCATCAGTCGACCCTTAGGTGGAATTTGTGAGGGCAGCCAGTCTTACAAAAATGGAGTCATTTAATATTTATATTTAATGATGTTTCTAAACTTGTCAATATTAAAGCCCAGAAAGATTTTGGAAGAGTTCTGGATTTCTTACCAAGTCAGGACTAAAAGTAAGGATTTTAGCTGAAGTCGCTGCTGAACTGGTAAACCTGCTTAAACTGAGGTGAATCTGCAGTGAACTAATAATAAATGTTTGATTTTGTGGTTTAGGTGAGACCTTAAATGTATTTTTTTTTTCGTTTCGCCAGCGGCGTTGTTAGAATTTGACTGCCTACAGCCTGAGGATAATTTCTTACACCACAGTTGCACCATTTTCAATAGGAGTGAAAGTTGTGTAAAATGTGTTGAATCAGTTGTTTGCATTGACTGATTCTTTACAACATGATATAAAACTACACAATATACGCGTACAATATCATTTCTCATCTAACTCTGTCATTTCTCCCTTTAACAGCAAGATTAAGATTCTAGAAGATACTATGAGGACATTTCATCTGCCAAAATAGTTGTTTTGTTAATTAATTTAACTGACCAGTCCCTGCCTCAGAGTTTGACTTTTCTTCTCCTAAGTTTTTAATATTGCTCGTTCAAGAATGAGCAACTAAAATCTATCTAGATTTTTAGCTGTATGATTAGGGTAGATGCAGGTCTTTTTTGTATTTAGCAGTTTCTGCTTTAAATAATTTTTCTTCCAGATAACATCTGTGAATCTAATTGACAGTTCAGCCGATCTAAACATCTTTAACACTGCACCTTGTTACAAAAAACATTTCCAATCTGTTGAGCCCAGGCTGCCAAACTAAAGATCCTCTCTTATTATCAAACTGGGACTTAGTAAGGAACGCGGCGTGACTCTGCTGCTGCAGTTACAGGGCTGACCACCTCCTTCAATTTTACCATTATCATTGAAAAAAAAGGAAAACACTTCAGTTACTTCTCTGCAATCTGAAATATTGATGTCAAAATGACGGACTCGGTCATTTTTGATTTATAGTCTTGATGTAGGGAAAGACAACCGTCCTTGATAGGTTGCCCTCTGTGTCTTAGTGGTGACATACAGATGTAAAACTTTGGAAATGCATAAAGGTTCACCAACATGAAGCCATATAAGTCTAAACCTGAATCTTAAACTGAGCTTTGTTTTGAATCGGTGTCCAGAAATCTGAGTGATACTGTAACATGGGAGAACATGGAGGCTGTACTCAAATATTTAACAAAGTGACTAACAGTGAGAATGTTGCTCATTTGGAGTTTTAGTCTGTTTGATTTGAGTTATAATTTGATTGTTTGTTTGTAAGTGTTCAATGCATAATGGAAATAATTTTTGTATTTTTTGGGGGGAGAATCTGACATTTAATATTCCCTCAAACACAGAGTTGAACAAATTCTACTTCTGTACTTTTCTAAAAACAAGGTTAAAAACTATTACAGCTAATGTATGTCAGCCTTAATAACTGAAAAATTCTGTTTTTATTTTAATTTGGAGCACTTTGCACATTCCAAACACAATAACGTTACGTGTCAGAGGACCAAAGTGCTTCTCTTAATTAAACAGAGAGCGAGATACAATCCTGTACAAAAGAGTAGTCAAAGCAGTCCATTCATCCAGCACTTTTCCCTAATTATTTTATCATTATTGCCTTAAGCTTGTTGAGTTTAGATTTATAGTATTCCTAATTTAGTTTAACAAACAAAGCAACAAAAAGTTTTCGTTTGTTACAAATAACCCCCAGAATACAATAAGCAGCTATCAAAACTTGATTATTGGTGAAATTCCGTTGTTTTTCTCTGAAGCCTCAATTCAGCTGAAGTAAAGAACTCAATGACACAAATGACCAAAATACATCATCAGCAGTTTACTTGGCAATTATTTTTTGAAACCTTTTGTGTTTCCATTTTTCACACCTGTGGAAACTTTGCACAGATCGTTTTAATATTGAGCTGCAGGAAACAATTATTTAATTATTTTTAGGTTTTATGTGAAAATACAAACACCAGTATGTTATTATTTTGGTTATTCCTTTCCTTAGAGGTCACCACAGCAAACAAACCTGCACATAAAATAGGTCATTGTCTTACAGTGGATGCTCCTTTTGACACAACCTAGGTTTGAACCTGCAGCCTCGGTGTTACGAGACAACGGCACTGACCACAGAGCTACCACAGCCCACAAACTACACCCCAGCAGAGCAACTTGTCTAATGTTAATCACTTACACTTTAGAGCTAAAAACTGCCCAATCACATGGCTGACTTCCTAAAAATCAGCTTATTGCACCTAATTTTCATTCTAAACACCCCGTAAGCTCTGCAATTCATCAGCAACTCAGATTGATGATACATGTGGAGTATTGTGGCAACTTAAACTCGAAAGACTATTGTTGGTGCTGTGCTGTCGTTAGCCACGCTAAAATGTATACATAAACACTTTAAGAATGCCTGATGATGCTGTACGAGTTGCCCTTCTCACAACATTAAGCAGCTAAATTCCCCCCGCTGTACTGGGATGCCAACATGAGGGACGAAATAAATCCAGGATCAGCAGTTTCCCCCGGCTAATGCTGTTTGGTGTCCGGAGAAATGCTGATGAGAAGGAGAATTTCCTCCCCTCTCTGTCCAGGGTGCAACCCCGTCTCCCCGCTGTGAAGGTCAGGAGCTCATACATTTTTAGTCTGCTTGATGGGGATGAATGGACCTACAGTACCTGCACTGCCCTCTGAATTAGCCCTGGCTTCAGTGTGGGGTCCTGGCCCCTGTACTACTGCCGCCGGTCACAGTTGGGAAGATGGATGGCCGTGCCTCCCGGAGTGTGTTTGAGGAAGCAGCTCTTGATCTCATCCAGGTTTCTGCTGGTCTTTGCCACCGACTGGCTGGTTCTCAGGAAGCGCTTCGAACTGAACAGTTAAGACTGACAGGACTGTACAGACAGGCCCAGACCCACCCTCCCAAACACACACAAGCAGCTGTCTGAGGTACTAATACAAACCTGTGGCTATCTTTCACATAATTATTCCTTGCCATTGCTTTGGTCCCTTTGCAAAATGAGCAATGTTTCTGATGACAAAATGTTTTATTTCAATCTTCAGCAGAATGGAAAATGTATAATGCAAGGACACCACCACTTCTATTCAGAGACAGGGGGAGATGGGGTATCCTTGAAAGGTTTTCACTTCCATTACCATGCTAGTGAACAACAAAAAAATGTTATATCCAAGGCTCTGCGATTGCTTCGGAGGTTATTTGTGACTTTCAAGGTTTTGTCGAGTGATTCCAGCATTTTATTTTACATATGCTCTTGTCTTTCATTTGTTGATGTTGAATTTCTCAACTTATCATTTATCATTTTCAACCTTCGCTGATATGCTAGCCACGTTTTTCAGCTAAATGAGGGGAAAAAATCCTCCCACCTTCTTTCCACATAAATTTTTTTTTTTTTTTTGTGTGTGTGTGTGTGTGTGTGTGTGTGTGTGTGTGTGTGTGTGTGTGTGTGTGTGTGTGTGTGTG
>JAVKLF010000064.1:3737320-3750791 GCA_034783495.1 Millerichthys robustus | reverse complement strand
CATGAAACTGTGAAGAAGATTCTGGGATATGATATCCCTATGAATAGTGTGGTATTATATCTTTGCAATTTTAACAATAGCAAAGTAAAGGCAAAAGACAGATATCTGATAAAGATATTGTTAATAGCCTGCAAGAAAGCTATTACAAGGAACTGGGGAAAGGCAGACCCCCCCTGTCAAGAACAATGGACTGGAATAATAGAAGAAATCTATGCCATGGAAAAACTGACATATCGTCTGAGACTACAACAAACACAAATGGAAGAAAAATGGACGAAATGGACAGCATTCAAGACAAAAGACAGCGACAAAAATAAAGAACTGAATGGGACAATGGTCAAATAGAGAAATAGCTCCCAAGCTAAAGTTCGAAGCTTGATATTTTTTTTCTTTTTTCTTTTTTTCTTTTTCTTTTTTTTATTTTACATTATGTTATGTTGAATGTGAAGTGTTCAATCACATTATATATGTAAACAAAAGTGAAAAATACTACTAAAAAGTTAAATGATAAAAAAAAAGAAAGGTGAAATGATGCACCGTTGTTAATCTATATTTTCAATTTTATCCCCTTCTATAAATTCTGCGTGGCTACAGTGCAGATGTAATTAAGATCTAATCATTTATGACAGCTGCTGGTTTGCTAAAGGTTGATCTATTTCTGTGACTGTAAAAGGAAAGGAAACTGTTTGCTAGGTGATTGTCTAATTAACTCTATTATTGCCCTGAGCTCTAAATCAAAAGCCACTTCACCTTACCGTCTCAGATAACACGAATCTGGTTTGTCGCCCACAATAGCTGCCAGTCATGTGACTTATAGGATTTATATATTGTCTATTGCAAGGTGAATGAAAAGCCTTGGTTCAGGGCCCATTGAATTTGTGTTCTTTTGTCAGTCAGAGAAAACAGGATAGATTGAGTTTGTGGTGTGCAGGAAGGTTATAGAAGACCACAATAAAAGTCTTTTTATCACAGCCAGACCGAAGTAGAATGGTGAATTGTGTTCTATGATATTGGCTCTGCAAAAGACAAATTGTGTTCTTCTCAAGGACACGTCTTCAAACAACCTCTGTTGAAAAGAAAAGAGAAAGAGACAGAGAGACTCTGCATTTAGAGTGGTTTCATTATAATTATTTTCCTCACCTCCTTCACTCCATCTATATATTCCCTTAACAGGAGTGAAACAGAGACTTTGAGAACAAACAAGCTCCTGTGATACTCCGACAACATCAACATAAACTTTTCACTCCACAGCTGTTTCCTCGGCTCCTCATAAACAATTATCATTCAGGTTGTTTGTAATCTCTGCTCTGAAGCCTCAATAAGATGATAAATAGTGCTTTTGTCAGGCTTTGCCAAATCCTGTTTTTTCCACCGGTTTTTAAATTTGAACTGAAATTCATCTCAAGGTCTTTAAATGTTTCCATTCTCCATGTTTAATTATTCACAGCCTATCTGCTGTAATTTTTGTCACAGATTTTCTCCATCCTTTTACTGAATTATAGATGTCCAATTCCTCTGGCTGGGCATCCAACGAGCGCTCATTCAGTCTGCTTGAATAACCCCAACTCTAGAACATTTCCACGTCTGCACCTCAACCAAAGGACATGACTGTCAGAAAGGCTGCGATTTATTCCCCGCGTTCCCCACACCTAGATGGCAAGATCTTAGATCCCATATATCTTAAGAGTAGGTGGCTCAGAAAATGCAGCAACCATTTCACAAAGTCAAGAGCTTCACTTTGATTTACACCGTGGGTAACACCCTGACTTGAGTATGACACATGCAGGTTTCTTTGCTGACGAATGATAATGGCACACGAGCCATCTGCAACATATTGAAGGTGAAGAATCACCGTGGTCAACACCCACTCTTCTTGTGGAGATTGTGCCCCCATCTGTAAATGAAGGTTTGTTTTTCTCTCGTTCGAAACGCTCTAACCACAACATTACAAACGTTAAAGCAAAAAAAAAAAAACCTGATCTGAGAGTAAAGATATGGCCATGTTGGGCATGTTTCTGTGTAAAGATAGATGGTGAAGGAGGGGGGCTCATCCTACCTGTCATTCTGACCCCAATCACTACATCGGTGGAAACAAAATGAAAAATTGATTTAACCAGTTTTACTTTTACTTCATTTCACTTCCTATCAATTGGCTGTCTGTTTTTAACTGGTCAGCCAATTTGCACTTCCACTCACCTTCTCTGCCACTACAAGACACATGCTTGTTTTCTTCTTGTTAGGCTGCGATCAGAATGGCAGATGTTACTATTTAAACCAAAGTGAGGCAGCATTGTTTTCTTCAGGAACTCTAGAAACACATACATGTTTTTAAGTAGTTGAAAAGTTTGCACTTTGGCTCAGTTTTTGTCTTCAACAAGCTAAATTATACTGTCAGCGATTTCTACTTTGGATTTGTTGAACTACTGCACTGCACTTTATGCAAAAAATATTAGCAGTACATAATCATGACAGTAATACAGCAACACCCCCACCACCACCACACACACACACCCTAATGAGTAATGAATTAATGAGAATAATAAAAACTAATTACATTATTGCCAACCATTTAAACTGCAATAATATTGTAATAAAGTTTTATAAATGTGGTGAATAAACTAGCCATGTTCATAGTTGCCATTAGTATATTCTTGATATGGGTGTTTTGAGTCTTACATTCTCACAGATGCTCTCAGCACTCATGACTGAAATACATTCCCTATGGTTACGGTGTGATTCTACAATATTCACAAACTTTGCAAAAGAAAAAAAAAACTGTAGTATTTTTCACCCAAACTGTATGTGAGAGAACTTTGTTGTCTCAAAATTTAAAAAATACTGTTCAAAAGTAATTTATTTTTTGTTTTTGGTATCTCTACAGAGTAAAGGGAAAACTCTTTACTAAAGCATAATCTTGGAGCAGCATTTTAAGCAGCATTATGAGTTTAAGTTTTTAGGTTATGTTGGAGGTTTTTTTCAGTATGACAGACAGTAAGTAATTAGACGGGTCAAAAATTGCTCTTAAGACTGTGATGCTCTGCAACGTGCCGGTATTTAATGTCTTTGTTATTTATTTACATCATTGTGGTCATACACGACCTTCCATTATGATTGGCCAACACTTTAAATAAGATAGACATAACTTGCAAGTAATCGTTGGGCAGGATGTAGTTCTATTTACACAAACATTTGAACTTACATTTTCTGTTTTTGTCCCAGTTGATCTGTTTGGGTTATTAGGACAGCATACAGGACCACAGTAATCACTAAACTCTGGCACCTAATCTAAAGTATTGGTAAACGCCACTAATATTAGTAGAGGATGGCTCATTTTCACTCTCACACCTTTTCTCTTCCTTTCTGTTCAATACTGTAAGAAGGGAGAGATTCACTCATTCATCTCCACCCCAACAGCTTCAGAGGGTTCATCAGACAAAGTGGCAGCCAAGCCAGGTCCAGCACCGGGGCTCGTTCGGAGGTTTCAATTTGATCCAGAGCTCTGTTGGCCCCTCTGCCCCTCATCTTCACCCATCATGGCAGTCTCATTTATCACGAGGCCTATAAAGAAGGACTTGATAGAGTGAGGAGCAACAACCAGCATTCAATAAATCCTTGTGATTATCCATGCCTTCGAGGTGTATGTGCAGTGTGTATGTGTGTCACCAGCATGGGCATTTGTCTGTGGCTTTATAACAGGTGACATCTAAACATAAGAGGTCCACACACGTCGACTTTATAGTGTCATCCAATATGATGTTGACATGCTTCAATCCCAAGGCCTCATTTGACTTCTTGCTTTCAGTGGCAACAATCGCCTCGGTGTTTTCATATTTCTCTTCTCTAGCAGTTTGTAATGCTATTTTTATTGCAACAATGAGTGTCGTATTGGATTGTTGAAGTAAAAAAAAATTGTCTTAAGTTTTAAAGATTAAAATACGATGACTCGTCAGCTGTTTGTGCTTTTAGCCAGTACATATTAAATTGTATTAAAGCCAAGCATCTTCCCATATTTATGATATGATGTCCCTTGAACTGAAGATAAATCTCAGAACTCCTCAATTTTCTTCTCGTGGTTGGCCACAGTTTGCTTTGATTGCTGGTAGGACAATCGCTTATTTTACTGAAATACAACTAAAAGCAACTTAAGCTAAACTGCCTCCTAAACAAATGTCAAATTCATGCATTTTATTTTTGCGACTTGTCAAAATGGAAACTTGACACTCCATCTCTTCCATGACTCTCCACGCACTTATCCCCCACCTTTATCCCACTTCCACCCCCCTTTTTTTCTCCTCCTTCAGAGGATTGCATAGATGAGCACTCTAGGAGGGTGATGGAGCTTTGATTGTCAGTTATTGAACGTTATCATTAACACTTGCTTTTCTGGGATATGAAAATGATTTCCTGAGTGTAAAACCCATGTCATTACCTCAGTGGTCGCAGCACCATCACCGAGTTGTAATAGAAAGAGGCAAACACATGTGCTCATCTCCCAGCCCACCCAGCTCAAACAGAACAGTGTGTGTAACACAAAGCAAAAATAGAGATAAGTCAAGGCAATGCCAGGCTTCTCTGCTTGTGTTGGAACACTTACCATGAAAACATTTTTTTCCTAACCAAGATAAAATCTTCATCGCCATCATGTTGTTTTAGTGTCGTTTTCCAAAGCTGATATTCTCAAGGGTGGAATCCGACCATCTAAGTGCCATCCTGTTAAAGTTGAGGCGCATCTTTTTCCTTCAAATAACAAACAGGCCACCCCCAGCCCCCATCGCTCTCCATCCTGATGAGATGGCTACCAGGCTCAGTAGCCACATTGACTTGCTAGGAGTTTCTAATCATTGGGGAAGCAGAAATTTCTTCCTCTTGGGTCCGTTTCCTGAGCAGAGAGATGAAAGTCTACACCAGCACCAGGCTTTTCTGCTTTCAATCGATGCAGATCTGATAAAGAAACCTGGCTTTCCGAATGACTTGCACGCTGCAAAGCCTCAGGAACATCAGATAAGTAATTCGTTCCTCTGTATGTATAGTCGGGAAGATGCTGTGAAACCAGACGTGCACTGCTGTGCACACATATATAAAATCTTTTACTCCCATAAGAGTGTAAACACACTAGACAACACACATTGCCCCTCTTTATACACACACACACATACACACTTTTGTCTGGCAGTAAAGTGGCTGTGCTCCAGACATGCCCAATTTGTTTCCTTTCATCCAGGACTAATGTCTTGCTCTACCCAGGGGCTAAGTGCCCCATTTGAAGCCCCCAGTCTAGCACAGGCATTTGCAACATGCAGTTATTTGTTGTTTTTTGTTTCAGGTTTTATAAAATCACGTTACAACCTTTGTCACTGTAAGCAGGACCTCGTTGGAATTAGCAATACTATTTAATAATAATGATGTTTGGTTATTTTACACAGTGTTACTTAAATGCCACAGTGTATTAAGTAAAGAAATGACTAATGTAAATGTCAAATTCAAATGATTCAATTATGTCTGCAAGTGTGGGCCAGGTGATGTTTTGTCCACCACTTGGTATACCAATCTGGGCTCTCACTGGAGTTTGTTCTGTGTGTGCCCCAACATGCGACAGGCCTCAGTAATTTCCTGCTCCAAGTGTGGGTTTTATAGCCATTGTTACAACTCTATTCTACTAGAAATATCTGCAATACTGGAGAGATATTATAGTCATATTTTCAGTACTTGCACCCCAATGTCGCCTTCAGTGTGTGATAGCTTGAGAGCAATTGGTTAAAAAAAATATTAAAAAGGGATGGGTTTTTATGATCGCCCTGTTATTCGCTGTTGTGATTTCGCTGTGTGTTCTATTTTTTTATACTAAGCCTCTTACTGCTCGGTTAATAAAACTAAACTAGCAGTCGCAGTAGTCTGGGGTAATAGGCTCATCTCATCAGTTGTCATTCATGGGGTTATGAGCCTATTTGAAAATGGCTGCAGAGCCTCAATTTATTTATTAATTATTTTGGGCACAAAAGGGATTTCAAAAGAATATGAGCCATTTAGAGTGACACATTCATTTCAGATTAGGAGAAGAAGGTGTTTTTCTTATTCATCCTTTTTGGAATAAACCACATCCAGTCTGTGAATCAGTTGAGGCACTTTATTGTGCATGCAAACAGATGATGTCATTCTGAGTCATGGGTTGCAGGTTGTGCTTGGGCGCCCGCCGCAGATCATCACATTTTAGCTTCCATCTTCAGACAGCTGGCATTTGCACTACAGGGAGCCACGAGGGCAAATAACAATTAGCCTTTTCTCCACAAAACCCCAGACAGAGACTATAGAATAATCACGAGAACTGCTTACTGAATGGGCATTATTACTCTAAGTACCTACCCTACAACTGTACAACTACATTCAGGCTCCAACAAAAATGTTTCCTCTACTAATAAAAAATGTAATTAATGTGCAAATCAGTAATTTATGTCAGTCTGTGCCTTTGTTTGACATGGACTATTTCTCTCCGTGATTGTATTTGGCACAAGGGCTTTCCATTTTGGCATTTCTCCATTGACCAAAATTGGGGTGCAGTTGAAGGTAACTATGATGTTCCACAATTACGGGAGTGTGACATTTTCCCTGAATGCTTAAAAAAGGGGCCTTCCTCTCAGCCGATCATGCACGTCTGCTTGAGATTCACACTTTGGTGCGTTTGTCACTTTGAGAGCATCTGGTTTAATTTGATTTCTGTGCTTGGCCACCCTGCAATTCTCTGTGCTTTTAGTGTAACCGTTGCCTACTGAGTGCGGCCAACAGATAGTTCCACAAATAAAGGGGTTTAAACTTCTATTTTCTGGATGGCTTTTCCCAAAGTTGCAACTGATTGGGAAAAAAAGGCCTGTTTTTTGTCACCAGTTTCCCCAATTCTGTGGCAAAATCTTTTCACATTGTTGTTGTATGAATGCATTTGTTTTGAACAGCAAACACGTTTCTAAATTAAGTTTATGATTAGTGTGAAGTCAGCTCACTTTTACATATTACCCTACAGTTCCTCCTGTTCAGGCACTTTCTTAATAAATCTCTTTTAAAGCCTAAATACACACTGTATGTATGTACATAGTCAGGATATGTAGCCATTCATTTACTTACTGTAAGAATTCCTGTAATTTTAATAAAATTTTAAATAGAAAAGCTGTTTGTTTTTTTCAATTTTCCAGACATTATCATTATCTTTAACAGCCCTTCTTCTTCTTATGTTATTTAACCGCTCTATGAAAGCACAAGAGATATCCCATCTTCTCCTTGTGAAATCTACAAGTGTTCAATCGTTAATTCAGTGTGGAGCTTACTTGCACTTGCAGTTGAAAGGCTTCGTTTGACATATCCCCCCCTCCCCCCATCTCCCCTCCTTCTCTTCTACTGGGTAGCCACTATAGGTGCTTTCAGAAATTGAAGCCTTTTTGCTGAATCAAATTAGGAAGCTGCTCACAGAGTTGTTTGCAGATTATTACTTGTTTTTTCATGCCTTTCACACAATCTGTAGAAATGAACAGCATGCTGAAACTCCGCTTCAGTCTACCCCACACAAATGCACATCCAGAATGTTAAACATGGCTGCCGTGGCTACCTCCGAATTGCTGGACTGTCTCCTGGGGAACAGGGAAATTGAGCTCTGGCTCTTCCTAATAGGTGGTAAAGTGTTAAGTTCCAGAGAAATGGACTGCAAATTTAACCTGGAATGGAAATTGATCCCATTACCTTGCGCTTGGCTTGCTTTCCTCTCGTAAGAAGGACGACCAGGAGAGATGGAGGTGAGGCAGAACGCAGAGATGAGAAGAAAAAAGGAGAGCAGGAAATAGAAAGGGGGATAATCAAAAGAGAGATGGACAGAATGGGGATGGATAGAAAATAAATGGACAGAGACATGAGAAGGAAGGAAGGAAAAGAAAGTAGAAAAAAAAGTCCAAAAGAAAAAGCAGGGAGACACAGAGTATATATGATTAGAGGTGATAGGATAGCAGTGGGGGTTGTCTCCTGCCTGGATTGACAGGCTGGCTGACTCTGTATCAGTGTGGCACTAATAGCTGACCGCCACTGGGCCAGATGGAAAAGAGAATGGAAAAGGCAGAAGAAGCGGAGGAATAGCATGCTCTGAAGGGATGATACACCTCCTGCTGGGGGTTTCCACCGACAGACCTGTGGTGTTTTCCTATTTTGAAAATTTTTTTCGGTGTGTAAAGCTGCTGTAAGACCACGTTAGTTAGGGATAGGGCACTGCTCGGTGTCAGGCTGAGGCTTTGAAAATGTTAGTTATTTATTTTATTTAACCCACAAACAGAAGAGACTGTTTCAGTACAGATCAAAAGCATTGTTTGTTTCAGAATTGCAGTATAACATTTTCTTGACTATATTCTCCTTATTTATTACTGTGACTATCTTCCACTTCCTGACATTTTTTTTATTACTCATCTTGTTGTATGCTCATATGTCTTTTTTATTTTTCCAGAGCCAATGCACGGCCCACGACGGTTGGAAGTCGTCGACATCCAGTCCAAGCAGGTGACCATACGCTGGGAACCACTGGGCTACAACGTGACCCGCTGCCACAGCTACAACCTGACCGTCCAATACCGCTCCAAGGTGGCTGGTAAGGAGGAGACTCGGGAGGAGGTGTGCTACGACGCTCAGAGCCGGGATCCTCAGCACACCATCCTCAACTTGACACCCTTCACAAACCTCAGTGTCAAGCTGGTCCTACGCAACCTAGAGGGGGTCAAAGAGAGCACCAAGCTGGAGGTTCAGACTGATGAGGATGGTGAGTCAATCTGAATGAAGGGAAACATCTACAGCATGTTTGAGCGGGGAAAAATATCTAACTATGCTTACTCTAGCTGGATTCCAAATGGTTTATCTAGTCTCTAAGGTTTTATTAAATCATGCTTGTAGTCAAGTTTGGATTGTTTTGAAGAGTAAATGTTTTGCACCTGATAAAAAGCCATCCAAAAAGTTCAGAATTTTTTATATATTTTGTTTTTCTAGAAGAGCTGGAGTTAGACGCGTGATGTACGTAGAACTGTTGCACCTCCTTCAAGGATGAAAGCCCTTCTGTGCTGCCTCAGCAGACACAGGAAATGAACTCCATGGAAGTCTCTCTGGCCTCCAGATAACAAACAAACTAGGCTGACGTAAAGAGAGTCGCGTCTGTCTCAGACATCTCTGGTCGGAAACTAAAAAGTGGCAACTGCTTCTTGCTATCGGACTGCTTTGGAAGTCTGTGTGAAACTGTGTGTTCAGTTTCCCAGGGGGGAAGGTTTACAGACAGGGTGTAGTGGTTGTTCAAGATAAATCATTGTTTAAAATAAAATAAAAAAAAACATTCACATCATTCTGCCCCACTTTCAGAATGAAAGCAATTCACATGAGAGGTAAACGGGCCAAATCGTGTATCTTGGTACATGTAAACACTGCTGTAAAAACAGGATTACAAGGAAATCTTTCTTTGTAATGTGGTTTTACTTGTATGAAGTGTTCAGATTTGCTGTAAAATAAGTATCAGTCTTTTATGTAGGCTACAATGACTACAAATAACCTCACACATTCTTAGCAAAATATATTTTACTTAGATCGTTTGTTTATCATAGACCCTCAAAAGCCCTTTATTTCTTCCCTTGTCTGAATAAATAGTTGTGTAAGCTTTATGTGGATAAGTTAAGACATTTATTTTCATGATGTAAAGCTAACACAATATTAAATGTTCTAAAATCTTTCGAAAATATCCTTTCACCCACCAGTTTCAATGTGTTTCTTCATTTCCTTCAGTCCCAGGAGCTGTTCCTCTGGAGTCCATTCAAGGCAGTCCCTATGAGGAGAAGATCATTCTGAAGTGGAGAGAACCAGCACAGACTTACGGGATCATCACTCAGTATGAGGTACAACAGAAAAGATGTAGGTGCATAATACAGGTTTTCTCTTGGTGTTTGGATCATAAAGGATGTCTGCTTGTCCCAGGGATAGCACCCATCATCTGCATGAGCTGAACACTTTGATATTTGAATGTAATAAATGATGAATCAGCATTCAAACTAATCAGACTACATTTCTACTTTTTTACTTGATTTTGTTGAGGACTACAGTTATCCAAGAAACAAATAACAGCATGTGCATTTTGTTTAACGTCCTACTTCAGAAAAAAAAAAATTATCCAAATACACCTCTGGCAGATCCGAGTTCATGACTAAACAGCTGCTGAAATAAGGCAACACACATCCTCCTCCAACACAGTCCAGGAGCTGCTCTGCTCGTGAATAATGCAGTCTCTTCATAGACTCAGAGTATATCATACGTACACACTGACCTGAACCAGCTTAAGGTGGAAATAATCCACCAGCTTTCCCCACAGATTGATTCTCCTCAGTCGATCACTCCTCCTGTCACTGTTTGCTCTCGCTGACAGCACTGTTTTTCTTACAAGGAGGGCAGATTAAATGGAGAAAGAAATGCAATCTGAGTTGCTCTATTAACTGCTACACTGTCAGGTCACGGAAAAATAAAACATTTTCTCAAAGCTCCTGTTTATTCGTGTGTGAAGTGCAGCGTCTCCCACGTGGTCATACAGAAGGAAGTGTGTGTCAGCAGAGTGCAGGAAAACAAAGTGCTGAAAAACGGGATGTTTGCTGCACGCGTAATTGCTTTTAAAGAAACATGTTTTCGTTGTTTGCCTCTGTAAAATATTCAGCGTACAGGTGAAAGCATTCGGAGCTCGTGACACTTTGCTGTTTGTCAGGATTGCTCATAATTCTTTTTTTTTTCTAAGGCAAATGTGTTTTACTTTATAAAAGAGCCTCTCCAGGCTATAAATGCATATGTTGAAGTAATTACTTCGCTCTGTCTCTACCTTTAAAAGCCTTAACGGCATTGTAATGTGTAAAAAAAAACACGAAGTCACTGACATCCTGGCATTTTTGATTTGAATACACTTTATAGCATTTTTATTTCATTGTAGAAGAATTATATTGTCACGGTAGACATTAAATAGATTTAAAATAAAGTAACATGGGGAGGGGGGTCTCAGCAGCTTGCTCCGGGTGTCTTATCGTATTCCCTTTTTTAAAAATTTGAAATATCCTGATGCTTTGTCCCAAAAGTTATTTATTTCTAGCTTTGGATTTTATTTTAATTTTATATAATCTTTTTTGTACTTCATAGTTAAAAGCTTCTAATTTTAGCTACTTGTTTTCTATTACCTAGTTATTATTTATTTGTTTGTTTGTTTTTACTTGATTTTCCAAAGTGTCTTGCATATACTATTACAAGGTGTTTGACTTGCAGCTCTTATGGAAAATGTAGTGAAATGAATGTTAGAGAAAAAAATCATTTCAAGTTGAAAAAAATTGTAATACCAGGTCCAATTAGTCCCAATTTAATTTGCTCAAATAAATCAGTTTTCTTGTCAGTTCCATTCTGGTTGTGAAAACCTTCCCATGCCCGGTGTCGACAAGTCATCTCAAACTCCTCCAGCCTGCAATGTTATGATATTGGATTTTGGCATTGCAGACTCACTTCACAGACAAAGACTAAATGAGAAAGCCTTGAAGCATTTCAAAACTTGATGGACACAAATTATGCGGCACTCCAGATTCCCTTTGTGTCCCTTAATTGGAATTATAATGGAGGTTTTCCCTCACAAGCAGAGGCATTTTCTTAAAGTAGGACTTTAAAATTATTCAAAATGGATATTAACAAAAACACTCACCTTAATGCCTCCCTCCAGAGCTCCCTCTGTTTATTAATGGAGGAGAAATACATTAGAGTATTTGCTTTCTCCTTGAAATCCACCAGTGGGAATCAACCTTTCTTTTAAAATGTGCCGCTGCTTTTATGGCAAATTCTAACACCTGGAATTAGACAACCTAACTTCGAGTGCTTTTCGTACCGCACGTCTTCCAAAAATAAGCACAAAACTTGTTGACATTGAGTTAGATGCTCAAACATGAAACCTTTTCAAGACTGCAGTGTTAGCTTTGGCACAAAAGCCCAATTCCGCAGAGCCGCTTTATTGCTTTCATCGTACAAAACAAGCTAAATTTTTCACATTCCAACACAAAAACTGTTGAATCAAATAATAAATTAAACCAAGCATATCTTGAAGAAATGTATGTTTCCTACCTTTCAAGCCAAGGTTTTAGTCTAAAATCAGCTTATGTTGAAAGATAACAAAGATTTAACTACAGTATTTGGTCAAACCATGAAAATAATGTCGCAGATCTCATGTGATATTGTGCAATATTCTTAGATTATGTGCTGTGAATTAATTTCAGCTAAGTGGATTGACTAGAAAAATTACGTTGTACATGTACATTGAATGATTATTTTCTAAAAGTTTTATTAAAATACGCACAAAGTACGCAAGCACACATTAAGGTTTACATATGCCTTTTGTTGGTGTGTGATGATGACCCTGATATCTGTCAGACAGTTCAAATTCAACTCAGTTCAGCTCATATTTTCTTGCTGTTTAAGTGATATGAAAGTGTATCTAAACAGGATGTTGACTCAGGGCCGCACAAGTAAAGAAGCACAGTATAAGACTTTTATCATTTCCTCATTGCATTTAAGCCTAAAAGAATTATACAAAGGGTTGAGAGACTGGAAATATGTGATAACAAAACCATGAAAGGAATTCAAAACCCCAACACAATAAATTCAGTAAACACTTTATCATTTTGAGCTGCTCAAATCTCGCAAACACAAGATGATTTTACTCCATGAATACAAATCGTCCTCTTGCAGAACAGAATTGAACCTGAGTTCCAAAGAGGCCAATGGGAGAATATTCGTTTTCTGTTTCTGCTAGATCTCCTACAAGGCGGTGAGTTCCTTTGACCCCGAGCTGGACCTCTCCAACCAGAGTGGGAAGGCAGTGAAGCTGGGCAACGAGACCACCCACATGTTCACAGGCCTCTACCCAGGCTCCACGTACTCCTTCACCGTGCGCGCCAGCACAGCCAAGGGCTACGGCCCCCCTGTCATAACCCAGTTCACCACCAAGATTTCAGGTCAGCAGGGTCAGAGGAAAGGTCAGCTAGAACGTGATGGTTCATACGTTTAAAGAAGTCAGTGGAGGCTTTTCAGTATCTATTATGTTTACTTAGCAATGTTAGCAAGTTCTAGATAAACTGTTGTATTGTTCATAGACAAAACAGAAGCAAACAGAAAAAAATGGAAGATAAATTCAAAAGAAAGACCTTTAAAAAGCCTGAAAAACAAATAAAGCAGGTTTCTTGAAAGAATTGTAACTAATTTCTGTAAGACCCGCATTTATAATTTTTGTATACAATTTTATCTTAGTAGTTTTGTGTTGTCAAATACTTACTATTAGTTACATAAAAAAACAAGAAAAATGTCTTTGTTTAGTTAGCTGTTAGCCTAGACTGGACAAAACTTCTGCCCTTTTCTCCAGTATTCATGCTCTATTACTGATGTTCCAGTTCATAAGGTACAAACTATT
>JAVKLF010000064.1:3695970-3706131 GCA_034783495.1 Millerichthys robustus | reverse complement strand
CCCCCCACTCCCTCACATCCTCCTCCATGTTTCAGGACACCCTCCATTGTCCGCTGGCTCCCCCACAGCATCTGTGCCTCATGTCTGCCACTGACTGGATTACTGTATGAAAGAGCTGGAACGGAGTCTGACTCTCAACATGAGCTGTAGCCCAAACCAGCATACTGTTCTGCCAGTAAACAAAGGAGTTGTTTTACAGCATCTTCATGAGGATTTTTATTTAATGATTGATTTCTGCAATCGCTCACAGCTGAGGGCCACGTATATCTTTTACTCTGACACGTGTCATAATAAATGCTTGTAATAAGTGTCCTACTTAAAGGCAAAGTTCAGTCAACTTTGAAGTGATGTTCTGTCGAAGAATCAGCCGTGACATCATTCTTAGAGCCCAAACTGTGAAGAAAGGCAAATGGTATCATCCAGGCTAATGGCTAGCCGAAGTAGTGCCATTTTTTTAGTTTGTCACTAATTTTGCAAATATATGTGATCTGCGCGTAGATAGAACGTGCAGATATGTAACCTTTACACTTAAACCGTTAAGTGAAGAATATCAGTTAATGTAGCTTTATTTCACACCGGTATGCCATTTTGGAGAAAGACTTGTTTTATAAGCCTGAGAAGTTAAATGCAAAGTAAAACTGGTTTGGACTTTTGCCTCTTTGTCAACACTGATGTCACGTTTGATAAGGTGTCGATTAGACAGAACATCCCTTCAAACATGGCTGAACTATCCCATTAAACCAGCTACAGAGTTCAGTATTTTCCAGCCACACTGAGACAGATGGACCTGAACCTTCCCACCACATGACTCATCCTATTACTCAATGATGTTGTGTTGTTGTGATCATCCATAACAAACAGATTACTAGCTGAGAGTTGTTTGTCAATCTGGAGGGAGGTGACATAATGCTTAGCAGTAAATGGGATAATGTGCCATCTGTCTGTAAGACTATCTAAGAGATAAACTAATAAGTGCTCATATCAACTTTATATGTTGTTAAAGGTTGTGAAAACAAATGTCTGGCATTTGCTGCGTCAAGCCTTATGTCACCCTGCTGTATCTACTAATGTTTAAATCAGAGTTCTCTGTCCTTAATCATCCTGTCCTGCCTGTTTTTGTTTTGCCTGTCCCCTCTGCATCCCAGATGAAAGTCAGAACATGGGCAGCGACACCAGCAGCCTGGTCCAGTCGCACACTCACTCGCTGAGGAAGCGGGAACCCGTGGACGTGCCGTACCAGACGGGTCAGCTGCACCCAGCGATCCGCGTGGCCGACCTCCTCCAGCACATCACCCAGATGAAGTGTGCCGAGGGCTATGGCTTCAAGGAGGAGTACGAGGTAGGACTGCAGGCACACGTGAGGCCTGGTCGCAGACGTCTCCACTCAGGCTCTTAAAAGGAAATGTTTGTCAGTTTGCTACAAGGCTTTATGTGTGTCACGGTGTGCAAGCCTCTTGTCTTGTCTTTTTCCTGTCTGTCTCTTTTGTTTTGCGCCACAGAGCAGAACTGGTCTGTTCCTTTCCAGATTCACTTTTATGATAAATTGTTAATGTGCCTTGTCTCGGTGTGTTTATCTGTTTCTTCTTGTTTGCAGCCATATTGTGTTTTCTTTTTTTGCTTTTGTGTTGTTATCCAAATTCTCTTCAGTGATTCACCTGTAGGCCAATGTGAAAAGCCAAAATGCACCCCCTAAAGAAATAAAAAAAAAACAGTGAGAGGAATGGGTTGTGAGCCCACGTCCCGTCCTATTAGGCCCCACTGATGGCAGCAAACTGCTCCCCTCACAACACCCCCTGTAATCTGACACCAAAACAAAGGATTTTATCCCAGAAGAGCATCAGTCTTGTTTTCTCTCATTAGTGCAGAAGGCTGGCAGGAGTTTGGCTGCTGTCCAGCCTCCTCAGTATCCTTCAGTAACCCACCTGCCTCCCTCATGTTGTAACGGATCGTCTTCAGGCTAAACTTTTTAAATCATTCATCTTCACCACCTTATCTGCATTAGTCTGACAACAAGATGGCCTTTTTATCAGCTCCTGTGGCCACTTTCTTTATGCTCATTGTCACCTTTCCAAATCCTGATTCTCCCCAATGTTGTTTTTACTCACACCACTTTTTTTTTGTTCACATTTTCAGCTTATTCATTATTTTTTTTGTCATTTTCTTATTCACACCTCCCATGTTCTTTGCTCACTTTCTGTTCCTGCTCTTCGTCTCCCACCTTACCTTACCTGCTGCCATATGTGGATCAGACCTGCCAGTAATTCACTCCTCATGACTGTGGAAGGAAATAAAACAGCTTCACAATGCAGCATCAGCTCACCGAGTGGGCAGAGTCCTTTGAGCTGCCCTGCAGGCCTAAAACATTTTGGAGAAAAGAACTTTAAGTTTTCTTTAATTGCATAAGTGACAATTAAAGGGACTGTACATAAAAAGGCCTGTTGGAGCTCATTCTTAAGTGACTAGAGAAATCCTTTTGTATGGTGTGTTCCAAGGTTAATGCCCTTTTTACCCCTTTTATTTTTGATGATGAAATTGGAGCCTATGTGCCCCTCTAAACCTGTTGACTTACATTGTACTATATCTCTCTTTGATCCATGCTTCTTGTTATTCTGTACGTTAACTTTGGATCAGATAAACGAGGTAAGACCATACTTTTGGTTACTTGTGAGTTTTGCTTTGTTTTTCTATATTTTAAAATTTTGAGACACTAAATAACTGATAAAATCTGACAGATCCTCAGTGGATGTGGACCTTTTTTAAGGTCTACATCCTACATTTATGATTAATTTGAAAAGGGCATTTACCAACAGATTTAAAAGTAGGGCTGCACAATATTAGGAAAACAAGACTGTGACAATTACTGTTGAATCAGAAAAACCCAAATTTTTTTTATTGTGAGATTCAAAACTCACTTTATCAGATTCAGGACATTGAGGTCCATTTGGTTGACAGAAATTTTTGTGTGCAAAATTTTGCACATCTTTGCAGTTCTGATGCACACTGATATTGAAATAATCAATTTTTAACATATTCTGCAGCCCTAATTAAAAGTTCTATTAAAGTGTTTAACAGTGTCCAAGTGTTGCTTTTATAATTATTTCAGTCATGTTTTTAAATTGTCAGTAAGGAATGTCTTGATCATTTAGAAATCTAGCATTCCTTTAAGAAATGCATGTCACCCGCCACTTTACATGCCAGAGTGTTGAACTAAGATTTACTTATGCTGTGAAATAAAGTTTGTAGCCCTTTTGATTAAACCTTGGAAATAAAGTGCACAATCTCATGCAAAATTACTCAGAGTATGTGTTAAAACGGACTCTTACCTAAAACTACATCAAATATTAGCTCAATATTTGTAAATATTGACTGAAGTACAACAAAGCCTGTGTTTTTGTAAGGTCAGCTGTGGTATTCATTTTGAATTGGATTGGTTAAAATAATTCATTAGTTGTACATCCAATGATTACTCCCTGAAAGTTTTGGTGAAATCCAGCTAGGTGTTCAGGAGTTATTTTGCTAACACGCAAACAGGGTTGGCTCTAACAGTTAATGCTAAAGCTTTAAGCACAAAAAGATTAAAGATTAAGAAAGTATAAATGACAAAAATATGTAAAAATATATTGAATTGTAGCCTTTTTATGTTTTCTAAGGTCAGGTGGTTGTGGTGACGGTTTTAAAGTTGGTTGGCCTCAAAAGTTAATCAGTGATTGTTCTTTCCTGACTGGGAACAAGAGAACACGATGACAGGACACTGCAATGCACTTTGCAGAACGGTGTTTTGTGCTTTTCAAAAGCTTCACAATTTGGGGAAATACTGTAAAGCTTTTGCAATATGTGACAAAAAAGATCGGAGTGCATGTTGAAACTGTCCTGCACGTTGGTGCACACTCTAAGCAGCTGCATCCAAACCGCCATCTTTGACATTGTTTTACACTTGTTTTCAGCTTCTTCTGCAGAATCCTAAAGTTCTTAAACCACAAAGAAAATAACAAATGAAGCTCATCGGAACATGTCTGCTTTTCTCCCCCCGTTCGTGGTTAATTACAAACCACTCTGCTTCAGTGTTACCATCCAGTTTTTTTTAATATTTTGTTACCTTTTTCATTGTGTGTGCTGTACTGTATGTAGGTTCTCCCACAGTGACTGCACAGATAGCATTTAGCTTTCCATTTACAGTTAGGTGGTCACAAACAAAGAAACTGCACCAGAAACAAACTGTTCTGGGACTGCAGCGGAGGAGCTACACTGTAATTAAAAACATACTAAGTTGGATCTGTGCCAGTGGGAATATTTTGAGGATAATGAACAAAAAAAACCTGCACATGCAGTGAAAAAAAAGAAAACATCGTATTCAATTGTTACTAAGTAGTTTTATGGCTCAAGCTTTGTTGTTTTTTCCCCTCCTGGTTGAGACGGGTATATTTTTATCTTTTTTGGACTCTCACGGTTTGGGATCTGGTTCCAAACAATTCAGCCATTTGTTTTAAATCAAGTCAGATATTGCCTTTCAGCCTGAGGACGATTTGTCTTTAAATCTGCTATATAAGACCTGGATCTGTCAGAGCGGCCGTAGACGTGAAAGGAAAGGCCTGAATAATCCATCTCTGAGACACGCGTCCATCATCCCTGGAAGAATGGGGCATATTTTTAGCATATTAAAGCTGTTTCTCAGTGAAATCACTAATCTTTCGGACTTCATACGGAAATATGTCCTTGTGTGGTGTCTGAGAGGGTTTTTTATGCTAGACAAACAGCCTGCTGCCTGCCACAGCACTTAGATGAATGGAACCATCACGTCCTGGATGAGTGATGATTGAAAACAATGCTTCCTACTCTGCACACTAAAAAGAAACCTTTACCTCCTTAACCTCCAGTATATGTTTTTATAAATGTTTTTTTTTTTTTTTGCAGAAGCACTGTAATGTATTAGCTGACTTTTCAAATGTGCATTAGCTTCCGATCTAAAAGACAGATTAACATTTTATTTTGTCCAGCCCGGTCTGCTTGGAGCCAACCTTTCCCAGCCCCGCTGTGCTGCGGTGGACTGGCATTGAGGATGTATTTTCATAATTTGGTCTAATTGTGCCTGGTGTGCCATCAGAATAGAAATCTCCCCTGCGAGAGATGATAAATATTTCATGAGAGTAATCTGAGCGGAGCAGTTTTGATCTGCAGACGATGAGCGGGCTTTATTTTCTCTCTCTCCCCCCACCCCTCCAACGAGCTGATTGAGTCCTTCAGAGGAGGGAGGCAGACAGGCTGGGGTTGCTCCGCCCGGGGGAGCAGCGCTAGGGGAGAGGTTTTTGTGCGACATCCACCCGCCTCTGCTCTAACGGCGCTCTCCTCCTCGGGATCCCCCACACTTGCGGGGTTTCATGTCTGATTCTGATGTGAATGTTTTTCTCTATTGAACTGAAAAAGGAAAAAAGTTTAGTTTTTTTTTTCTCTTACCCTGCTTATCATTTAGAGTGCTTAGATGTGACTATGATTCATCTCCTCCTTTTTATTCTGTGTTTTCTCCTTTTTCAGAGCTTTTTTGAAGGACAATCTGCCCCATGGGACTCAGCCAAAAAAGATGAGAACCGCATGAAGAACCGATATGGGAATATTATCGCATGTGTGTACAAAGCACCTCGTCTCTGCTAGCGGCTTTTACGTATTTTATTTTATTTTTTGTGCCATTCCCATACTTCTGGCTGATTTATTGGCTAGGATTGTGACTGGATGACTCTAAGCTGCTCAAATAGAGTTTTATTATCAGCCAACGAGAGCAGCTTTGACCTTTCCATTCTGTTTTTATATTCATCCCGCGCTGCCTTTTCAGTTAGGAGAAATAGGCCACGCAGGACAGGATGTCACAGCTCCAGCAATGTTAAGAAAATCTGAATTTATGCCTCGCTCCTTTCCCAACATCTGTTAACATATATTGGACCGTTAACTTTATATCTCAAGTTAATTATTGAATCTAGCATGATGTTCAATGCTCAATGTGATGATGACTCTCAGCTACTACCACACTACATTTTAACTACAGAATATGTAAACCTGACTGTGTGTACCTGTTGTTTTTAGCTCAGGCTAAAACATTCTCGCCCACTTGTTCTGGCAGTGAGCAATAGAGACAAAGACCACTTTTTGTTGTACATTACATAATTTTAATATGCAAAAAAAGCTGAATTAACTTTATATTTTCTAATTTCACACATTTAGATTTCAATGATTTGTACTATATTACATTTGTGATTAATTATGTTCAATATTAACTGAAGTATTAAAATGATGATCAAATGATTAAACAAGTCCCTTTAAAACTACACCCCTGCTGACAAACATTACCTGTGATGCATCTCTGCTACACCATCCTCTTTATGCCTCTCCATGCTGCACCTTTGCTCCTGTTTTTCCACCTCTATCGCAAATTTTTTAATTTCTCCCCAAAATCTGTCCTCCCTGTCCGTCTCTCCGACCCCATTCCTCCATCTCCTCTTTCTTGGCCTCGTTAATATGATTAATTCAACACCGGTTTCCTCCTCTCTGCCTCTCTTCCAGATGATCACTCCCGCGTCAGGCTGCAGGCCCTGGAGGGGGAACAGAGCTCCGATTACATTAATGCAAATTACGTTGATGTAAGTACACACACCAGCCAGCGCCACCACCGCAAAAGGTCACTGCGCTTCCTCTCGGGGAGCGAGAGGGCGCTGGTGCCTCCGTCTCCGGAGGGCCTGGGGGACGGTGCAGCTCCAACCGCCTGTCCATCATATGCACGCACACAAAACTACACCCAGACATAAGCAGTCATACACACATACCATTTGTTTTTATATTCAGCTTCACAGCCAGGCTGCATGCCTCTGCTTTTTGTACACATTAAGAAGAATAAAGATCAGAGGCTGGCGGCACTGCAGCACAGAAAATACAAACCAGCTCACAGGGGAACCTAAGAATACAGTTTTTAACTTTGCTTTCATTGGAAACATATATAAAATGAAATTGGAGAAGTACTTAAAGTACACATTTTACATGCACTGGAACAACTTGGGATGCCTTTACAGTAAGTAAAAGTTATTCAAAGTGGCACAAGGCAGCGTTTCTGCTGGAAACAAGTCAAACTCACTTAGCCCACACAATAGAGAACCTCCTGATCTGACCTGATTTGCTGTTAATTGCAGTGTTAGGTGCAGGATGTGACCAATCACAGCAGCTCACTGGCCTCCTTAAGCAGATGCCTTCGCTCTGTGTGTAATGGGCCAAATCTCTAAGTGGTTATTCGCTCTGAAGAGAACTTTCAGTCTGTCTCCCATCATCTCTGTTCCTCCCCGTCCTGTAATGTGGTGATTTGTAATCTCTTGTTACTCCCTCAAACATAAATTCATAATGCAAGGTGTGCTGCAGCAAACGCAGGAGACTTAAATTATTTACCTTTCCCACTACTTAGTTTATGGCCCATTATGCTGCAGAGAAGACTCGCAGTAGAGAGTCCCATTAGAAGATAAGAATATACGCATATTAAAGAGGTCTCTGATTGAAAAGGATTTCTGCTGCTCTGCCAGCGTCATTGGAAAAGTACTTAGTGGAAACTCAAGCAGATGGGTAATGATGTTTTTGCTCTTCTGAAAGCTTTTTAACCCATCTAAAAGCTTGTTCTGCCAATAAACTCTTATGTGTAGAACGCTTCCCACAGTGTTGGTTATTGTACTCTATTATGCTTCTGATTATATGGAGTCATGTACAAAAAAGCTGAAGGGGTGCATTCCTCTTCTCTGCAGCTGATTCAGTATTTTCATAAACATTTAGGAGGCAATGAAACAGCGTAATGGTCGGTTGCTTGCAGACTTATATGTGCACGTGTGCGTGTGCACGTATACAGTAAAAGCTTGTAGGGTTGAAGTGGCGTGGCGCTTGGATAAATTTGCACGGATACACAGGAATCTGGTCACTTGGGGGCTCAGAACCATGTTCCCTAAATGTTCCTGCTCGTTTACACCTGGTTTTTTTTCTTTATATGATAATATATTCATTGCTTTTTTAATCAGTGTTGCCACAAACTGTTCACTGCAATCTGTTCTCTGAATGCATCTGCAAAACGTATCAGTGTGACCATTCTGCGTCCTCTTTGACTTGTGGATTGAAACCAAAAGTGTTGGTTTAGTTTGATAATAAGCTAATCTACAGTATCACATTATGGAGCTAAGGGAACACCTTAAAGGAGCTCAAAAGTTGAAGCCGTAATGTGTACAGCATCGTTTACCTACGATTAGTTATTTCATGCTTTAAAGAAAGGTCATGTAGCACCAAACACTTATTCAACGGAGCAGACAGGATTTATAGTTCCACACTGGGTTGCCAACTCAAAACCTCCAAAATACAGGACAGCTCCACCAGGGGCGGGACTTAATGACGTGATGTGTCACTTGTGACATTACCACACATTATTTATTTTTTCTTGAGTTACATCTACCTAAACAAGATTTTATCTTATTTCTGTTATTTTCTTGTCTTATATGTTTATGTGCACACTGCAGGACACAACCTTCTCCCCTGTGCACACCCAACCCATCAGCTTGCTGGATTAGTCCTGGTTTCAATCTTGGGGATAGAACTGATCCGAAAGGGGTAGTTTGGCTGAACCCAGTTTAGCCCAATTTTGTCTTGTGACAATTTAAAACAAATTAATGTCTACATATATTAAGACCTTGATTTTAGAAGTTCAACCAACAATGGCTTTTTTTTCCTTGCAGTTTTAGTCTAATTTGGACAGTTAAATAACCTGGCCTGCATTTATAAAGAGTCTTGTTGGCCACACAAAGAGCTCTTGCACTACATTCATGCAGCAATAATTAGACTATTCTGTCTCTTACAGGTTTCTCTGAATCTAAACACACTCTGAACTGTAACATGGAGGTTAATGTCTTTCCTATGGACAATTTGACAATTGAACATAGGACCAAACTGTCAACCTTTTACTTGGAAAGGTTTTTCAGCCGCATCTGTTCCAGAAAGGATGGGGAAAACTGAAAGATGATGAAGCACAAAATATTAGTGTATCAAACAAAAAATACTTCTTGTTCTTTCTTATGAGTTAAATTTCCCAAAAACCCTAAACATCTCAATATATTCACAACACAATCATCCACTATTAGTCATAAGAAACAGGGTTGGAAACCTGTGAGTGTTATATATTTATGTCTCTTTATTCCCTGAGTCATTTACGATATTTTTCGAACAAAGACAAGCTTAAAGTAAAACTTGTTTTCTTTGTTCTTAGATGTATTTCTTAAGCTAAATATGTAGAACTAACAGGTGTCTGACTTCAGGATTTGCAAAAGTGGGCTATGTAATCATATTCTAATAGAAACTACCAGTTAATGCCCACAGGCAAGAACACTTCACGCTGAATAGTTTGGACTCTCCACTTTCCCAGTTTAATGGAAAGAAATGAGATGTAAATGATCAAAAGCAATTCAGCAAAAAATACCAACATCTCTACAGATTTAACGTTCTTAGAAACAAATCCTTTTCATCTTTCTCCCTCCACTCTGTTGATCACGAAGAACCATTAATTTCTTCCTAATGTGCTTATTTTTAAAAAAAAGACCCCCTCTCTGCTCACCTGTGACTGTCAGGGCCATTCCTTTCTCTCCGTCTCCTCCTGTCTAATCCGACTGTGTTCTGGGCCTCCACTTTACTCAAACGAACACACATGAAAGCGCAAACAAATCTCCTTCGTAGGCTGGAGATAAAGAAGTCATTAAAAATGGAGGAGACTTGAATAGCTGAAGGAGCCCTGTGGATGAGAGAGAATGAGGAAAATATCCTTTGTGTCTTTCTCTCTTCATTGGAGGAGCGTTAATCACGGTCCACGTTAAATTGAATATGAGTGAGATAAGCAGAGCAGCAGGGGTGGCTGGGAGGGGGAGGAGGGGCGGCAATCAAGAAGAGGCCGGGCCGAGGAAGAGCCTTTAAGTCCTAATGTTTTGTTTCTTGCTTCATATCTCTGAGGAGAAGACAAAGAATTGGACAAATACAACTTGAAGGGATTAGAGTAATCCCCGAGACTGGGGGCCTTATTGTGAAGATCAGCACTGTCAATTGTATCTGGGGGATTATCAACACTTTGACTGTCTGTAGTCCAGAGGTGTTCGGCATGAATCTGTTTTTTTT
>JAVKLF010000064.1:3654947-3667005 GCA_034783495.1 Millerichthys robustus | reverse complement strand
TAATGCTGTTGTGTTTTTGAATTTGTAATTGTGTTTTTGTTAATGCTGTTGTGTTTTTGAATTTGTAATTGTGTTTTCGGTAATGTTGTAGTGTTTTGCACCTCAGGGCCACCGTAAGAACCAGCAAGACTTGCATGAAATATTTGATTGACACCTTAGAATAATTACTATCAATCAGCCCAGCAGTGAGAGGCTGTAGAACTCATGAATCACCTGCATCGGCTGGTTTGCAGACACGGACAGGACCAGCGGGAGGCTGTCAGGTAATCGAGGGGCACGTAACTCAAACACGTTTGACGTATTTCCTCTTCCTTATATGGAGAAACTGAAACACCACAAGAGGTCAGTGAACGACGCTTTTTGTTTCTGGCTCTGCTCCTCTAAAATAAAACTGTTGGAATGTGTATTAATTATGCAAACATGATGCATCTCCTGGTAATTATTTTGTTATGAGTCTCACCAACACAGCCACGAACAGGCAGAGTTAATGAGCAGCTCAGCTTATTAAAAAACAATGATGATTTTTCTTCTTCTCATATACTTTAAATTAAACAAAAATGTCTAAACTTTTATTGGCTCCTCATTTGCTTGTTTATCTCAGCAAACCACGAAGACACCTGGAAGACCCTGTTGGAAATAGTTTTTTGGCACATTTTCATGGCAGTCTTAGTCTCATCTTTTCCCTTCACAAATCGTTCCAGATGTTCAGAGCTACAGGCACAGTGGCACCAGAGAGAGTCTCATTTTTCACTTTTGGTGAATTGGTCCTGCACTCATTTGTGGAGACTGAGGGTGTCTTTCAGTGGAACAGAGGAGGGGACACTTGGATCTGCTTCTGCTTGCTAAATGAGGCCACGGCAGATGTTTCCTGAGCTTAAATCCAGAGGAACAACATATGGATTCTCAAACTTGTTCTGTGTAGTAATTTATCCAACAACACAGGGCTGTACAGTGCGATATATATGTTGCACGTGCTCTGAAAGAACCTGTTTGTGCTATAAATAATTTTTTTATGTAGCACTCGTGCGACAGCTTTCCAAGCAATTTTTTATTTTTGCAAGGAAATTGTGACAGGCAAAGCACAACTATGTCACATCACTTTGTTACAGAGTGGTTAGGGTTACATGGTGGTTGTAGTTCATTGTGACAACCAACTGTTACATTATCAAAGTTATTACTCATATTCTACAGCACTGAGACCGATTTCTTTCAACTATATCTGTACGTATCATATACATTTGGCTGTGGCTGCCATTTTGAATTGTACTGTTTTTAAAAGTTAATATGTTTTAGATGTGCAGAAATAATTTACTTAAAGTTTTAATAAAAACCTGTCTAGTGATTCACCATATACTTTGCTAACAGACACAATTCAATCCAACAGTTAATGTAAAGTTTTAAAATAAAGGTCTTGTATGATCAATTAGCCAATATTAAGAGCCGCAAACCTGAATGGTGACAAAGAATCAAAGCTTAAACATAATAGAATTAAATAATAGTTATACAGACACAAATTTACAAATAAAAAATATTGTTTTGAAAAAATTTTCTTCATTTAAAACCACATTTCTGAAATGTCCAAATGACGTTTTCATAAATTTAGGAACTGCACTGCTTGTATGACTTTTACAGTCCAGAAGATGGCAGCAACAAGCAAACAATATTCTTAGCTTCATTTGATCAAAATAACAAGAAATGTCCTGCTGGAGGCTTTATTCTGTAACAGACTTCATTCTGTGCTTAAGTTCTCATAATCACTTCATGTCAAACACATCTTATTACACTTTTATATAGATTTAGGAGAAATTTGACATGTAATATTAGTTTCTCAAATAGAACATTTTATGTGACACATGCAGAATAAAAAGTGGAAGTCATAGGTATGATTGCATTCGATTGTTTCGTTCTCGTCTGCTGTTTTTATTTGTAGAATCTGGCTGGTGATCTAAAGTGTGATAGTGGATCACTTTCCTTGACAAGTGACATTCAGCTGCTTGGTGAAATACAGTCAGACGGGGTTCTGGTGGTGCCACGCGCATCATGGCAGACTCTCTGACACACACAGACACAAGTGTAGTTTCACAAACAGGTCAGAGGAGAGCTGAAGCAACTGGGACGCAACAGCCTGTTTCCATCTGTAGCTGCAGGATTATTCTCTTTCTCTGTTTCTCTCTGCTCTCATGTCTTCATCACCCCCCCTCCTCTCTCTCTGCTTTTCTGCCACTGCTGCACTGTAAATCTCTGGCTGAGCAGAAAAGGACAAACGTTCCACTTGTCCTGTTTTGACTTTCTACTCTGCTTTTTTTGAGAAAACCCAGCATAGAGGTCTTTGGGGTGGAAAATGTAAAATACTACTGACAAAATCTGGCTTCATGCAGAAATTGCACATTGTGTTCTAATAGTTAGAAGCTTTTATGGTGTTTTTGGATTATAACTGTACAGCTGTTTGTGCTGATGTCCAATAATATTGTCACTGAACCTTTGCCAAGGGGCCGCAAGCAAACCTGGAACATGCAATGAAAGGTCTAGCATTCTTTACCACACAAAGTTTTAGTTCAGTATCTATAAAATGGCTGAGTTATACCAATTTCTATGCAGATTGGGAGGTGCACATAATATTTTTTTTGACATTGTTCCTTTTCCCCTGACAGTTTTATGTTACGCAGTGTTGGCCCCTTTGTGTCACATTGTTTTACAATATTTATGAACAAAAAACAAGCTTTCCTGGGTACAAACATTCATATTTTACTTTTTTCCAGCATATTTCGAAAGTTGCATGATTAGTGACAACCCAGTGGGTAGCCTAGTTCTGTTTTTAGCAGGTGTGTTGCATTGCTTTGGGTGTGTGTGTGTGTGTGTGTGTCTGTGTGTAAAAATAACACAAACCCAATCACACATGCACACAAACGGAGCCATCAATCTCCATCAAATCAAAAATCCTTGAGATGCAAACCGATCCCTAGAACCTGCTCGAGGTCAAGTCTTCATCCGTGTCAGTCTGATGTCCTTCAACTCGGGAGGAAACTGCCGACTCGACTCCCATGTTGCTGTGGCAGCTAACACCCCCCCACCCGCCCCACTATCCTTGCATATGATAAGTCTGTTGCCATAGCAGCCCCGTGGAGCTTTCTGCCAGTCAGTCTAGCAGAGAAGATGAGTGAACCTGCGGCGCCCCCACCCCGAGAGGCCTGCACGTCTTCATCTGTTGCTATGGCAGCATAATAGCGTTCTGGATGGATTTGGCGTGGCAGGGAGTCAGTTCCTTTATCATCCAACACGTATTGAGCCGAGCTGCTCGCTGCTCGCAACGTGGTGAACAGACAAAGGAAGCTGAAGGGGGAAAGAGACTGTCAGGACGCCGTATCTCTGCAGAGATCCAGAGCCAAGCTGAGCTTAGATATCCTCAGTGGGTGCTAATTAGGAGGTACAGAGAGAGATGTTGGATGTCAGAGAGGCTCGCCAAGCAAGAGAACCAGGAGGACGCTCCAGCTGACTCAGGATGTGTTGAAATGTGTGAAGTCATTTAAACCAGTCACAGCCACGATGAGCTGAACAGGCTGAAATCAAAGCAGTAAATTATTTAGGTGTGTAAAACCACTTTAAACATACTGAATCTTTTTCATTCAAATAAAGGTGTTTCATAAAAGACATTTTGGACTAAGTTACTGTTGAACAACATAAATCGTTTAAGAATGTGCTCTTTTTAGGCTCAATTTTTTTAAACTGCTGACTGTTATAAGTTGTTTTGTGTTCAGGGCTCTCAGGTTTGGCTGACAAAAAAAGTAAAAGTTGAGTAGAATTTCTCAAAATTGACAAAAATCCTAAGCCTGTTTTACTTGTTGAGTTTTTAGTACCGTTTCTAATTCATATTTTTAGTTGTGTGTGCTTTTGTGTTCCTTAAAGATCAAGTGGGACAAAGTAAATATTCTAAGAGTATCTCCGAACAGCTTTTCTGTCCCTGGTTGTAGGGAGCTGCAGTACTCTGAGTACCCTGTGTTTTAGAAAGAGGCAACAAAAGACTTCAAGGTACATTATATAACTGCTCACCTTGAGATGGGAGGGTGTTGTGTTTCACATAGCAGCTTTTTCATTTCACTGTGCTGAAAGTCCACACCAGGCCAGTCAAGATAACTGCTGTGGTGAACATTTCATTCACAGCTGCTGTAACACAGCTAGATGTCATTGTGCATCCTTGTTGCTCTGCACTGATTTCTTCTTACAGCCTTATGTGACACCACAAACTGCAGTCTTTATTTTCCACCCATTCATACTCATCCTCCGTACTGACTCATGTTTGTTTCCTCTGACTCCTTTTCAGCTGCATGTTAAAAAACAGCTCTTTTATTTTGTCAGAGGGCGTTTAACCTTACAATATTAATTGTAAATAAAGCACTGCTTAATGCTCGTTTGATCCAAAAGCACAGAATTTTTGTTTGTGGAACTTATACTGAGAGAGTCAAAGGACTGCCTGCAGTTGACATCTGACAAAAAAAATATAATACCCATAGACATTCAGCCTGGCAAAAAAATAGTCAACAATCTTTGTTTCAGCCCACGCAGACCTTCAGGCCTTCAGACTGAGTGGACAGCTCTGTATCATTTCTCACTCTTGGCCTGATCCGCATGTGCCCACCCATCCCCTTCTGGACTTAAAACTGACTCTTTTCACATTGAAAAGTAGAATTTGTTTCAGTAATTTATTATCAGTATATCATATTTTAGAAAGAAATGTCCCTATAGCCATATTATCTGAAAACATGTTTTTTTCCCCAGATATAATTGTGAGGAACATTCTAAGTCGCATATCTCCGTGACTAAATTAATTTCAACCCTGAAAGCACTTCAGGGAAACGCTGTGGCTGAACTCATCAGGGATCAGGCAGCAGGAATGAATAAGTGAGTGGACAGAATTTCACTGCAGTTCAAGTCACAAAATGTGGATGTCGAGGTTGTAATGTGCCGTTGTTATTATTATGGGCTGTCAAAGCTGTCCGACCTGGTGTCAAAACCACAAACTGTTGAGTGTAAATAATTACACCAATCAAGGACTTTCTTCACTGCGCATTTCTTTGTGTCAACAGTTTTAATACAGCCGTCTTTAATAACCTTGATCCTGTTCAACTGTATGTTCTCATTAACTGACTTGTGAACATCAAAGTGACTACATTTTATTCACACCTCAGTGCACCGCGACCCTGATATTGGGTGTAATTGGAAATAGACTTGCTGCATGAATTTGCAGCTGATTAAAAAGAAAACAGTGAGTGAGCAGCGCAGTCAAGGGAAGTTAACCAATGTCACTGTACAACATGTCTGTTAACACAGCTGATGCAGTGTCAGCTGATTTAGGTTAATATATCTGAAATTCCCTTCAGAGTCAGCCGCATTAAAGCCTTAAAATCTCATACATTGTCCTATTTTTTAACTTTTATCGCAATCTACATCAGCATGTGAGTTCTATTTGCTGGTTAATTTTATCTTTTTAATGCTGAACAGCTAAACTACAGCAACAGTTTTTCAAAAGCTGTTTTTTGTGGCATCTGTTGATAAATGAGACTTGCAGTTAAAACAGTTGAGCTGCAGCAGGCAAATTGTACTGAAGTTCTGCTTTCCCATTGTTGACATGTTTTTCTTTCAGCTGCTTGCTTCTTCAGGGGTCACCACAGTGAGTGAACTTACATGAAAGATTTAGCAGGTTTTTTTACCCCGGACAAGATGGCAGCACTGACAATCGAACTACTGCAGCCCATGTTGCCAGTGTTGATACAGTTCAAATAAATCTGCCACCCTGTGTCCACGCTTTCTTGTTTGTTTTTTGTTCTACTCTCCCTCAAGCATCTATAAACTTGAGAGTATTTGTGAACACGATCTGCTGCCTGCACTCATAACATCAAGAGACTTTTTGGCGGAAGTAGGGTTTGTTTACTGGTCATTAGTGCGGTGACAAAAGGTCACTTTTTCCTTTCTCTTCATGCATCTCTTCGGGGGGAAAAAGTAAGAACACCTAGAAGGTTGTGCAGCACTGTGAAACCAACTTAACCACCTATTATTTATTGATGGTGCCACAAAAACAAAGAAACAAAGTAGGCACATTGACTTAAACAAAAATATATACAGGAGTACACTGTTTTAGGCAAAAACAAAGTCTGAACAGTTCGAGCTCGGTAATCAATATTTGATAGGACCAACTTTTTTTCCTGATGTATTGTTCAGGAATAGTTCTCCATGCCTCTTTCTTAATGCTAGCTACCGTTTTTATGATCCCACACTGCTTCAAAAAATATTAAAGCCTGGGCTATGGAAAGTCCAATCCATGACTGATACTCCACTGTGACTTCTGTTCACAGTAGCAGTGTTTGTGATCATTTTCAAGTTGAAAAATGAAGTTGTTGATTACTTTTCATTAGATGCTATTGCTGTGAGTCAAAATCCAGATGTTTGGGTTTTAACAAAGCTTGAAATGACTGCATAGGCTATGTGTTGAAGGGCATAGTTAAAACATAACAAATATCTCTGAAATCATGTTTATGCTTCTGGCCAAACAGCAAGCAGCATTTGGAGGAGACTTAGCGTACAGCAGATGAACGGGGTCAACCATTTAGCAGCTGAAGAGACACATATTTCCCTCAGGAGCCGGTGCACTGCAGACCAAAAACAGAGCTGTAAGGTGAGTAAGTATTGGATTATTGTTGCCATCAGACAGCCATAAACAGTTACATCAACAAAAAGCCCAAATCCAAGCCTTTGGAACTATCTTTATATTTGTCTGTTTGGAAACCAGGTAACAGACAACATATTAACTTTATGGGGGGATGTGAGTTAGCATTAATCATTAATCATATCTTTACTATAAGGGAATACTGCAACGCCACCCAAATGTAATGCCTTAAATGTGTTGCCTTTGTTTTGATTTTAAATGAAAATTCACAGGTTTCATTTAAAATCTCCTTTTGACATAAAAAATTAAAGGTCTATCACCTACATTCTTTAATGCCATATAGATAAAGATCTTGTGGCAAACCTAGAAAAAAAACAATATGAGCAACCTTATGTGACATTGCAAGACGTCACACCCAAAGTAGGTGTTGTGAATGACACTCAATTGCTGCTATATTAAATTATAGCTCAGTGTCTGTCAAATTGACTGAGCTGTTTTGGGTTTTTTAAGGTCAATTGGCTGTGACAGCCATTTTCAATCAGGTTTGAATTGGTTGTAGTTGTACACTCAATGGTTACCTTTTGCATGAGATACTTTGGCACCAGACAAACACATTCACACTCAGATATGGGCAAAATACATAATTACCCACCCTTCGACTTTTAGCAGCAGGTGATATTTAATATAAGCAATGGCTGAGCCTTTCTACTTCTGACAAACACGAGTAAAATCAATATTGTTTCCGTAGTGCTCATTTTGTTGTAGCTCAACATCTTTATGATCCATCACCTTCGCCAATTGAAGCCGATCACTGTAGTTGTGGTCGGACAGCTCGTTCAAATGCACACGCAATAATGTGCTGCTGCTCATTTTAATCTGAAAAAAAAGAAGTACCACTACTACTGAATGCACTCTGACGGTTGGGATTTTTGACTGCCCTTCCAGCAGTAAAGGTTAATTTCCCTGATAACACCTAATGAGTCCAAGCTCTGCATAAGCACAGTTCAATGGTAAATGTTGATTAAAATATTAGCATATGAAAGGATAAATGACCTCAAAGATGCTCGGGATAAAAGCAGTCAAAAATGGCTGGGTTAGGTCGACCACAAGATGAAAAGACTTTTGATAGGAAATACATTTTTAGACAGTTGCTACACTACCAGAAATGTGTTAGAAAATATTGATTATAATGCTAAATATTGTACTCTGCACTGAAAAAAATCTATTTATTGTGTCATCAGCTTTTCAACTTTATGATGAACCTTGTCAAAATGACTGCATATTTGACTTTACAAAGTCAAAATAGAGGAGTTCTTTGTGTCTACTGTCACATCCATCATCTGCTGTTTATGTCACTTACTGTAGTGACTCACTGAGGCCTTTCAAAATGATTAAACAGCTTATCTACAAAAGGAAACACTCTGGAGGAGTTTGTTGGTCCCCCATCTCCCTCTTATCTGATCAAGTGTTGTAACACCATATGTTTCCTTAATAATAGAAAATAGAAATAAAGGTGATGTGAAGGAGAGGAACAGTCCGCATTAACCTTTAAACCTATTAAACTGTTAAGGAATCCAGAAAAGCAAGAATACTGTGCCATTTCACTCTGCAGCTTTCAGCTGATCTGAGCAGTGATTACATCACATAAGGTCAAAGAGCCATGACCTTACATTCCTTCCACTTGGCTTACCTGCTCAGGTATTATCATGGGACTTCTGCTGCAGTATCCATAGCAATGAGCCCTCCCTCCCCCTCCGATGCCCCCAACTTTCAGGCTCCTTCGATGAGCTGATTAGCATGCATGAATGAGACCGGGCTCATCCCTGATTGGTCCTCTTAGCTCCTGGCATGGATTCAGGCTCATCACCGCAAAAGACCCAGCTGGCTGTACACTTCCCTCCCGTCTAACTCACGCCTGCTGCATTCCACATGACTGGACATGTCCTCTAGGACCCAGGGAACATGTTCCTGTATAATGAATGCCAGAAACGACGTGTCTCACTGAAACACTGAACTGAACTGATGGTTGCCTTTCTGTGTTTCATTTTTTTAATTGCAAACTGCAGAATCTCAAAAATTAGCAAACAAAAGCAGTTTGCTCTATTGGTCTCTGTGGTTGAGCTCTTCGTGTGCAACTCAGCCCTTTTGATGTCAGCTGGACAAATTTATATATAAATTCAATGTACAACCCGTCAGCTGTCACATTTGCCCTCTCATTTGATTCTCTGCTGCTTCTGTCCCAGCCCTCTGGCCCAGATAAAAAGGAACCTCTTCTAAGGTGTTTCGTGAGGCATTATAAAACAGTTTCCATGGATACCCAGTGTGAACAGGCACCACATACAAGCAGCAGGATAGGAAATGACAGAAGCAATATTTCACATTTCAGAAATTTATTTTTCTCTCTCATCTGCAAAGAAGCTGCCAGTCCGCCACAGTGGGAACGCCAAAGATCGGGAAAAACAAGTCGCAAGGCTACAGTTCTAGCTGTTGTCTGCATTTGGGGAGGCTATTTGCTTTCTCACTCCAAAGAGGTGGGTTGAGGGATATTTTCCGCCTCATTTGGCCTTTGTTGTTTTCCCCAGAAGAGATGACCTATATTATCTAGGATGGAAGATCAAAGAAAGCCTTTTTCTCAGATCTCATGAAGCTTGCATCTTATGAGCCCCCCACACCCAAGAATTAGTCCTGATTGCAAAACTGCCTCTTAGTGCTGCAAAATGTGGCTATGAAGCAAAACATGGCAAAAACAGCTTTATTTTGTTGTCACTCATTCTGCAGGAGTCAAGATTCTGCAACTTAGGAAGAGCAATCAGTCAATTTCTTTAGGTTTTGTCAATTTGAATGCAGTTTTATCTTTAATCTGATATGAACTTTTATTAAGAAAACCAAAATTGTCTAGTGGCAATCTGTGGTACAACTGAGGCTTGGCTCATACAGGGACAATTATTATGAATATGTAAAAGTTTATTTTGTTTCAGCCCTGCCTCCACAGGGAAACAGCATTTTAGGACCCCCCCAAACAGTATTTTATAAAACTGTGCACCCGAATGAAGAAAATCTTAATTGCATTTTTGCGTGGACAGCCTAAACACAAGCCTTGTACAACCATGATGTCAAAGACCCAACTCTAATCTAACCTGACAGACATAACAATAATGATAAATTACATGCTTGCGTTAGTGCTGCAGATACTAGTTATTTGACCAAGAAACATTACAAAACTGTTACACAAAATGATCTAAGATTTAAAACCTTTTTAGAACTGCCACCACAGAAGAAAATTACAATCAAGATCTGAAATACATTTAAGACATGAAAAATGAAAAAAATAAAATAGTTTCTTGTTGTGTTTACAGACTACAGTATAAAATATAAAGTGTACTCGACATGTTAGCTTTATGTGCATGCTCATGTCATGTTTCCTGTTTGTGGTCTTTTTGTGGCAGCATTACCTCACCACATCCAGGCCTGGCACAGAATTTTGGGTTGTTGTTTCTTTTGCATTTTTGTGTACCGTAAATGACATTTCTAGAAATGGTGCAATGTTTATGAGGATAGTTTTTACAAAGAATGTTTTTGTTAAAAAAAAAGAAGTTCCAATATGGTCAAAGTCTAATTTATAACTTAAAATAATTGTGCATTTTTTTAATCTACAATTTTCAAAAGAATATATTACCTTTCTTCTTCCTCCATGTAATGTGAGTCTAAGCTGGGCTCTATTTGTGTTTGGCAATTTATCAACTGTTTCCGCAGTGGGAATAGAACAAGGTTACTGGTGGGGACTGGCTGCCTGCTGGGAGCAAGTGTTCATCTGCTGCGCTCTTCTCCTAACCCCCTGATCTTTCATTCTCCATAACTCAACCTACTCTCCCTCCATCTGCAGGTGTATTATCCCATTTCCAAGATGTCAGAGATGCATGGCTACCGAACATAGCAACAGACAGACCAGAATTTGCCCATATGTCTCGATGACCTGTATCAGTCGCAGCTCAGACACTCTTCTCATTAGCCACAAGCAATATGTGGACCCAAACGCTCGTTCATCAAAACAGGGCCAGCAGAACCTGAGCAGACGGCGGTGTAGAGGATGGTCGCTGTGGGACGTTTGACTTTGATTAATGAGGACAGCCCTTCTTAAGACACCGATGTGACAGATAATAAAACTGTTCAGGTCCAAACTGAAGCAGAAGCTCAACAGATGAATGTTTTCATGTCAGATAATTACTTTTGCTGTGATTAAGTGAAGATAAATTGTAACTTTTGAAACAGATTAGTCATTCTGACCTTGTTTGTGCTCCCTCGGAGTATTTTGTTATTTACACATTAGTTTAGTGACTAAATTCTACTTAATAACTCAATTTAAAAATACACCTGTTGTTGCATATTTCTCCTTTTGCTAAAAAAAAAGTCGAAACAGTGACATGGTCTGATATAATGACTTTATCTTTTTGATATTTAGACTCTTCGGCCCAGATACTCCTCCCTAGAGTTTCAGGCCTCTAAAAGCTCAGAAGTTTGAACTCTTCATGACTCCACTTTGATAAAAGCTTCAGTTTCAGCAGAAATCAGGCAAATGATTTATACACTGTTATTGTCTTCTTGGCTTTTTCATCATAAAAACTTTTTTAGAAACAGCAAATGTCTCCAGCCTTGTCCATTAACCAATGATTGTGCATCTAACCAGACATAAGGCAGATCTTCACACCACTTTCAGCCTAATTGATGAGCCTTCATCTCTGACATATCAGAGAGAGAGCAGAGCTTTTAACTTCCTGTCTGTGAAGCCCTCTGACTCTTGTAACAACTTAGGCAGTAATGATGACAACTTTTCCTGGAGAAAGTTGATCTCTCACTGAGCCTCTGTCTCAAGTTCCCAATTAGCCCGTGTGGGGCCCTTGCAGCTTCGAAGATCTGCCTTGTGGCGCCTAACCATCAGCATCTTTACACACAGGGAGTGTCGTTATGGAAGATGGAGGGCGAAGTGGACGCCTTCCCCTGCGCCCCTGCTGTGCAGATACTGTAACGAAGTTACAATGAAGTTGGAATGAAACTACCAGGAAGGATGAATGGCTACAACTGACCAACCTTTGGACTCAATCCAGTGCCGCAACATCGCTGGGCTGCTGGAGCTGGGACCTGGGAGCTGTTGCCACCGGGACCACGACGCCGTCAAGGGGTGAGGCCACAAAATCGCTGGGCTGTTAGCCTCAGGACCTGAGAGCAGGACGCCGTCGAGCGGCAAGGCCGCAACATCGCTGGGCTGCTGGAGCTGGGACCTGGGAGCTGTTGCCACCGGGACCACGACGCCGTCAAGGGGTGAGGCCACAAAATCGCTGGGCTGTTAGCCTCAGGACCTGAGAGCAGGACGCCGTCGAGCGGCAAGGCCGCAACATCGCTGGG
>JAVKLF010000064.1:3633016-3643138 GCA_034783495.1 Millerichthys robustus | reverse complement strand
TGGTCACACAAATGTTCTTTGCGTAATATCAGAATGCAGAAGGTATGTTTGTTTTGTAGCTATGTTGTACGAAAAACTTTTTTTTTTTAATTGTGTAGATTCTAGACTACTTGAGCTAACTGAACTAAGGCCAGCAAGTTTTTTTTTATCAGCCAAATTTATGGCAGTGTTCTTGTCTTCAGCATCAAAAAGAAGGCAGAGAAGTATGTGCTGATTTAGATGGGTGGTAAATTAAAGAAATAAAAATGTCCTATTAATCAGTGAGGGCATACACATTGCACTTAAACCTTTAGCTGATATGAGTGTCTGTTTTTCCAAACAAGTATATTCTTTTTTTAAAATTATTTTTGGTTTAATTTGGGGTTTGTAACAAAGCACAAATATTTGTTTGTTTTTCTGTTAACTTTTCTATTAACTTGATCTTTAATAAAAATCTCAGCTTGATCCATTTCAGTTGTTTCCAGCAAAGTTATAGGAAGCTTTTAAAGTTATTTTTACAAGCAATGAAATAAAGGGCGTATTCCCAGGAGATTGAACCCTTTAGCTATATTACTGGACGGAATTCAGGTATTTTTGCTTTTCAGTATTGTGACAAATTTGTGGATTTCATTAATTATTCATTGTTGTTAAAATGTTCAAGAAACCAAGAAAAATCTCTGAAACAAAAAACATGACCAAATAGGCATACAGTTTATGGCTTTGAGAAGCACTGAACTAAGAACAGTCAGTTTTGTCCAAAAAATCAGAGAATGAGCCGAAAAATGTTTCTGAAAATCTTGTGTTCTTTGATTATATGCTACAGCGACCTGCCATATTAACTGACGTGGCCACCTAGTGGTCATGTGACCATTATCTAACGTTTCCCAGCGCCATTTATAAGCAGCAGCCATCAGGGGTCGCTGTGTCTATGTTGGGTGAGTAGCTCTCGTGGGCGTTAGAAATATCACGGGGTCGCCTTGCCAGACAGCAGGGGCGGGGTTAGCTCGCGCGGTGTGGGTGGAGGTGGTTCACCAAGGCGAGCACTGACAGGTGCCCGGTCCTTTACTCTCGGACGAGCCCCGATTCGGGATTTCCTTGTCCCTCTGGTGACTTTTCTCGGTGGCAGCTGCTGTTTTGGGAGGGGAGTTTGTGTCTTTGAAGACTTGGGTAAAGATTGTTCACTCCTACCTACTTTGTTTGTTGTTTCAATTCCGTATAAACTGAAAATGATCCAACGTACATGAGCAGATTTGCACAGTTTTGGGCAGTATATTTAGCTTACTAACATCTTTATTTGTGTTTCCGCTATGACACCTGCTGCTTCCCTGGCGACATGGAATACAAAACGCCGGTGAGTAAGTGTTCATACACAAAGCTAGAAAACGTCACACAGTCAACATAGTAGTCAACATCAACTACGCTTAAAGACACAAATCTTTTAGTTTTAGAAAACACTGAGGGCACTGTACATGTAGAAAAGCTCAACACTCTGGTCAGTAAAGTACTTTAATTGCATTTCTTTAAACTAAGAACGGAAAGATGTTCCTATTTAAAAGGGAAACTGGTGGAAAAAAACAAACAAATCACAAATTTTTCCTATGGCTTCAAGACACATTGGAGTCTTAGTTGTGCTGATTTTGTTCTACCGGTTGTTTTATTTTTTATTTAATTTTCTCACTTCTAATAACAGCGGAGAAAGCACAGCTTGCTTTCCCTAAAATAAACACCCATATGCACACAATAACAACAATAATAATACATTTGTACACAGATACTTGGTTAAAGCTGTGCTGGGCACAGGTGAATGGTTCGGAAATGGGAAGTTGTCACAGCATGAGTTTCCTCTGAGTTATATTAAAGCGTCAGTGAGTCAAAGAATGAAGAGCTCTTTGTTTTAATGTCACATCTGTAAGATCTGTACAAAAGTTTAGAAAGCAAATACGTTTTTCCAGGGTTATGAATATACATAATGAAGGTGAACATGCAGGATGGAGTGAGATAAAGCCGGGCAAAGTTCATGGAACTTGTAATGCTGTTTGGCTGATGATAGCACTTTTATCTTGATCGTTTGGTAGAAATTTACAGAAGTTCTATAATTGTAGTCAGTTTGGCGGTTTTACACAGGTAAGAGAATGTAAATGTGACCTTTAATCTGCCAGCCTCTAATAACAAAGTCCAGAAAAAGTGTCAATGAGTTGATGACTTAATAAAGGAGGAAATCCCTCATACAATATTCTTGAGTGTTTATAACAGCTTCATAAACTCCTCCCTCCTTTGTGTATGCACTGAATTGATATCCATTCAAAAGACAGTTATGATTAGAGATAAATCAGTTGCTGTTTGTCATTTTCTGTGTGCCGTAAACAAACCGTCTGAAGAATTTGTGTACATTGTGCAGCTAGTCTTGGGAATTTTTGATACGTGGATTGTATCTCACATGATTCATTTCTTAATGTAATTGTATAGGTTTGAACAAGATTGTGTCCAGATCTGATTGGTTATCCAGAGTTGATGTACAAACTGTACCTCCATCTGATTAAAACAACTGATAATGACTGCTTGTATGAAGATTAGTGACCCGATGCAGTGGATTCCTTGAGAAAATTGCTTATAAGGTCACCACTGATAACGCCAACCGTGAAGGTTCTGGTTTGAGTCTCAGTTGGAACTTGTCCGTATCAACTTTTTTTCCGTGTCAAATTTTATTTTTGCTTCTGAAGATGGCTTCTTCCAAAACATAAAAAAGGACTAAAAATATCTAAAATTATCAATTTTTCACTGAAATATTTTACTGATGTTCCTTCCTTTGTGGTAAGACTTTTCGGATTTCAGGAAGTGATGCCTGAAACACTAAACTTTTTTGATTTGTGAAATTGTTACAGGATTTTACTTTTAGCTAGTTCATCATAATCAGTTTTTATAAGAACTTGCAAACCAGAGAACCACAACTTCCCTAACTATTTTTGACTGTCCATCCCTGAATTTGGTTCTTTAGTGTCCAGTCCATTGCATTATTGTGCTAAAGTAAATTGGAGTGTTTGGTTGGATTGGACTTATCATCTGCAACAGCAAACAGTTATCAGATGCAGTTTGTAGACTAACGAAGGATTAAGCTTTAACATTTAATCCTATTTTCTGATTTGATTTAGTCGAACAGTCAGTTGATCGATATCTGTAAACAGTTCATCACTGTGCACATTTCTCACTCAAAGTTTTCATGTGCTGGTTAAGTGTCCAATTAACAGTTTTTCTTCCTGATTATATACAAAGCTAATTGTTACAGATTAGATTTTGTCCAAGTAATACAAACCTCGTGTATTTTGCTGAACATGCGGTACACTTAGCCATCTGTAATGTGCTGTAGTGCTGTATTATGGAGATTTAAACAGGTGTTGCAAAAAAGTAAAAAGTAAGCAACCTAATTAGCTTTGCTTTAGGACTTTTAATTCTAAAGAAAAACTAACTTGCTGCTGTCAGCAACTTGATGCAACAAATGTGGCGGCATTTAGTTTTATTACAGATGTAATGACTAATACTTGAGTTCATATAACTAAATTAAAGGAAGATATTTGGAAATCAAACATTATCAGAAGATAAAAGCAAAGGGCAACTGATAAGCCCATAGTGAACTTTAAATTTAGATAAAGCTTTTCTATCACTATCATTGCATTTTCTTTCCAGGTCACCTTGAGGTTCAGACTTTTCTAAATGCTGATCTAATATCACTAGAAGGCTCCAATCAGAGTGTTCTGCCTCTCCCTTTTACCTAAAATGCTTCAGTCACAATCAAAATAATTAGCCTGCAGCTTTCGAGAGGTTAAAAATACAAAACAGATTTATGATTGCTCCCGTTACGATGTGCTTCCTACATGTAGGACAGAAGAAGGGAGTGATCTGTATGTGTCTATGGCTTTACATGAAAGGGTACCAAAACTGAATTGACTTGTATAATAAGAGGTGTGGTGTGATGACTGTGTGCTCGAGGTAGGGGGTTGATTTTGGAGCTTTGGCCCAGTGTGTGGTGTTGAAATCAAGCCTTAATTTGGCATGCATGCAAGCTGACCTGTAGACTTTTGGGAGTGAAGGCATTTATGGCTAGGTAGTGCTGGATGGTGGGGATTAATAGGTTTTCTGTTTAGAGGTAAGGCTGAAGCGAATAAATGTTAAGTTCACTCAGATCAGAGAGTGATAGTGATTTGCAGCTGCAGTTGCCACAATGATAAGACCAGGGATCTATTCACAGGTTAAACAGTGGAACAGTTTTTGTGATACTGTACGTCTTTATGACTCAAAATCCAGGAAACAAAATTAAAATTCGATTCCCTGTTTGAAAGTAGTAGTTAATTACAGTGCTAATTATTTTCTCCCAGACTCCAGAGAAGGACACTGAATTCTCAAGGGGCCCAGATGTTTTTTTCCTTCTCAAAATTCAATCACATGGATGATTTGTTAAGTATTGAACGGAACCTGCTTCCATATAATTATCTTTGATAAGGCTTTAACTGCCGTGTTATGTCCTCATTATTAGAAATTGGATTGTTCTAATGAGGCTCATAAGGGTACCAATTTTTGAACACTCCTACAAATGCAGATGTGTCTAAGAAATATTTGTACCCAAATTACATGAATCATATTTTAAGAAATACCTAATGAAAATGTATTTATATAATGCACTTGGGAATTAATCTTTAATTAGAATGATTTTGTTTGCTACTAGAAAGGAGATTATGTGGCAGTATCCTACCATGTCAAGTTTAATCAAGCTAAGTAATGTCGTACAAAGGTAACTAGTCAAATATTTTCTTATTTTCTCAGAATAGGCTAGGTTTCAAAATGCAAGGCTGGGGTTAAATGCATGACCGTGATGAGCTTTTGTACGCAGCAAAAAAAGTGAAGACATAAGCAACCACATAAGCAAAGTAGAGTCCAGAGATCACATGTTGTCTGTCTCATGTGGAAATAATCATTCTGCTGACCAAGCTCTGTTCAGAAATATGCACTCACACTTATATTAGACACAAAATGCAAAGAAGATTGAAGCGTTGTGTAACACTACTAAAATATTTTTTGATAATGAAACTTAAATTGTTAAGTAAATGGATGCAAATAATTGTTAGTATGTGTCCTTTCTTGTTTACATTAATACTAAAATGGTTTATTGACGTCTTTTACCACCATTTTGGTGCAAATCAAAATCACATCACTTCCTCCAAATTACTGCTACTTGTTGTATTTTTAGCCAGCTTCTGCTCACTGTGATGCTGAGGTGTTTGGCTTCACAACAAGATCTGTGACCTTAAAACTAACAGATTCTCATGTCAGTCAGAATAAAAGCAACTGAACCCTAGCAGCAGAAGGGAAGACGTGTTTTTATTTTAACATAGGGAAGGGAGAATTAGTTTAATATCTATGCAAAATGGATTTGAACATCAGATTATGTGAAAAATATCATCTAGTTTTCTAGGAAATCGATGTTTGGCTATTTGGACACCACATGATTTGAATCATGTGATGATCTAAATAGATAAAACAGACGAATGTGTATTTATTTTCTTTCTTTGTAATATTCTATCTAAAAAGCAATAGTGACTTGATGTTTGCACATAATGTCAAATCTATATTGTGAACCTTTTTTTTGGAGTGAGTTGTAATTTTGTTATTATTTGTTTAAGTAGAAAAATGCTTCTGTTTTTTTCATACGTGTAGTCAGATTGCTTTGAAGCTGTCACATGATAACTTTTATTTTAACATATTTTTAAACAATGCCGGCCTGAATGAGTCAGAAATATTTATAGCTTCACACCTGAAATGCAAGACAACACTCTGCAGGTCACTTGGCATTTAAAGAGAAAAAACCGCTAAATCCAGCTGCTAGCATAGTCTGCAAGGACAATAATACATTATTATAAATAATAAATAGATTAGTTTGTTAACTATGTTTAATTTAGAGCAGATAGTCTTGGCTGATGCCTTTGTTCTTCATTAGAACAGACTTGTGTAGCAGAAATGAGACGGATAAATTGTAGCAATATTTTCATATTTTAAAGTTAAAGATTTCGTTTATGTAAATTTTTCAACTAAATGCCATCAAACTTTAACATGACGTCTGACAAAATCAGGCTTGATTCTTTTGTTTTTCGGCTTTGAAAGGGCTCAGTTTCCTAAGTGTTTATTTCTGAATTTTACAGCTTCTTTAGGGACTAAAAGTCATTAAATTTAACAGGGTTTCACCAACGTTGTTTAATTTAGGTTTTAGGGGGACCAAAGTGTAGACATCATCACAGAACTGCTCAAAATATCTTGGGTGTTAACTCACACCCTCAGAGATGAAGGAGAAAGGAAGGAAGGAGGTGTGAAGTTTGTGAGATTTGATCAAATGGATAGTTACATATTTGTTGCCTGAATGCAGCAAGGATTGTCTCAAAACAGGCTTTCAGGGTGAAAATATCCAAATTTAATATCTGTAGGACGCAATCAAGACTTTAATAGACAATAAAAGCACTTCCTGAGTAAATAATCTTTTATTTCCTAGCATCTACTGGCTTGTTGTGCGCTGGTGAGCAGTGTTGGAGACAATATGCCTGACTCCCCTGCTAGAAAATTATTGTTTGCCTGCTGAGAAAGCAATAGATTTTTCTCAGCTTTTACTCATCTTCTCATAAGTGTTTATAACAAAAAGTTATTTTTCTAGACTTCTAATTAATGTCTTTGATTCATAAACACAGAGTTGGGTTAAAGAACTTGTGTGTGGGATTTGTTTGTGGAACCATGCAAAAGCAAATTCCCAGACTTGAAGTGGTTAATAGAAGTATATTAAAGCTTAGGAGGAGAGCTCAGTAAGTTATTATATTGTCTGACATCATGTCGACAACCTCCCACAGCTATTATGTCTCATCTCTGAAAGGAGGGCTACAGGAATATTGTTACATTTATTGTTAAGCTGCTGCAGCGCCAAACATCAAACTCTGTGCGGATAGTTGCTTCAGATGTTGCTGTAAACTTGCATATAGTGTTGCCAGATCACTTTAGCTTTTACCTTTTATTATTCAGCATGTGGGGAGACGCTGTTGTTGTTGAACTCTGCTTCAGGTGATAAGCAGCTGCACAACAGAAGACCAGTTCTGTGTCACATTTAGTCTCCACCATCTGCAAAGCAAGCACTGTCTCTGTCACTATTTAAAGAATTTGTGTGTGACTGCAGGAGTAAAATATCTCAAGCCATATTATTCTGAACTGTGTTTTTGCATATAGTTGAGTATGAAAGCAATTAGATGAAGTAAAAGTCTGAAGATTGGCCGAGCTCCCTTCCGTGTGGTCGGAGGCAAGACCCACAAATCCTCAAAGGAAACAACCCACACTGTAATTAAAAACGTGCTTCTGTGTTTTAATTTCTGCACAAACATGAATATGTGAAGAGGAGAGCAGCAGATGTGTTTTATTTCTGTAATGCTTGTCTCTAATGTCTGCTTTTTATCGTGCACTGCTGAATGAAAAGGACAATGATATTGCCTGTGTGTTAGTATGTGTGTGTCTGTTTTAGAGTCAACCTAATTCAAGATGGCTGCCAGAGCTACGTACTCTACTTCAGCCAGAACTACGGTATTATTTAAAAGATTTGACCAAAATAGCTACAATTCTGTCTCTTCTCAACATAAGATGATTTTGGTTTAAAACTCTGACATGAAAGATAGTGGGCGATAAGCATTCCTTTAAGGATGCTAGGGTTTTGATTTCAGATTGTTTCTGGAGTTATCCAAAAGTGTTCTGATTAGATTATATATTGCCTATAACGTCAGTGTATGTAATATATATATATATTACAAAGTCAATTAAAGTACCCATTTTATTGTAAAAGTAATTTAAAAAACATTTTTTTCATTATCGATTGTTAATGTGTCCTTTAATTAAACATTTGTAAGCAAAATTTGACAGGATGCCAACCATCACATCTAGCAGAAGTTTTTAAAAGCTATATGTGTTTGAATGCCAAGCTTTGTTGATATGGTGCTGCATTGCCTTGCTTGATCCCCAATATTTATCCTTTACAGAAGTCTTACCCAGTCTTAGCAGCAGATTCACACCTAAAAACATATTTTTGTTTGAGTTGTCAGTTATGTGACTCAAATTTCCACACTGTTTTTAGTGCTTTGTTTACATTGAGTGTGGACCCTCGTTTCAGAACTGCATTAAGTATATTTGGAAAACTATGGAATAAACTCTATAGAACTGCTCCATTTGATATAGTCCAGAGTAGCATTTTTTAAATATTTGATTTCGTACCTTTTAATGCAGTAACAAGTTCATTTAGATAGATTCATTGTTCCATCCCTCCTCCTGATTCAGTCACATTTCCTTAAAGCAGACACGACTCGAGCTGTTTTTTCCTCACTAAAGAAACAAACCTTGTGCCATTAATTGCCCCGTGTCTGATGGAATTGGGGGAGGCGGGGTGCCGCTGAAATAATGCTGTCCTGTTACACCACAATCCTGCTCTCTGAGCTGCCCGGTAGAGTGTGTCAGGCTGGTGAACCAGGGGAACTGCAGCAGAGCAGGAAACAGAAGCCCACTCCGAATGCTGCTCGGATAACCAGCTGAACGAGGACGGACCCGTCTGGTAACGAACCAATTCACGTTGTTGATTTTTTTTTTTACTCTAAAGGCTTTCCTGTCCGACACTTCCTGGTTTGTAATCCTCTGTGTGGGGTCGACCACAGCAGCCGAGCTCGATGACGCATAAATTGCCATAAAAAAATCCTCTTTTCCACTGTATTCATTGTGACGGGGGAAAAGTCGAGTGGACGTGGCTCTTTTTTTCCGGGGGGTCAAACAACCCGAGTCCTGAGCTTCATAGCCTGGCTGTGGTTTAGCTGTTTAGCCTTTCGGTACTCCACTGTGAGCTGAGCTGTGTTTATTGAATGGGCCGCTTTACGGTGGTTGTTATTTTGTTGCAGGAAGGACGGAGGGGGTCAAATGGTTCAGAATGAGCGAACCGTATTAAGGTGAAGCCAGCTTTCGTGCTCAAGTTTCAGGACCCAAAAGGGAGAAAAACAAAACGTTTTTCCTACTCTTTATACCCTGATTTCCAAATGAATTCAGAGCCCTGCTGAGTCACTGTGAAAGAATATTGTGTTTTCAGACAGATGAAGGATTAAAGTGTTGGATTATCGCAGGTTAAAGCTTCAGACTCGGGGTGTTTTTGATCTGCAGTGCGGTAGGCGTGGTTAGAGGGGAGGATGGCTCGGTCCAGATCCTGTTTTAGCATCTTTCCCATCCATCCTCTGAGGCTCGGCATGCAGCGGCTGGGCTCTGACTTGACAATTTGATTAAAATGCACCATAAGCTACTGTTGCAGTAGCACAGAAGAGCAGACGTAACCTGGGTTTTGTGTTGTTGTATTCACTGAGGACGAGCTACTTCTCACAGCTTCATTTTGTTCTTTGAATAAGAGGGTATTTGTCGTCTTTTAGACCTTTTTCTAAAGAAATACAAACAACTTCTGGCATCTGTTAGGAAGATCCAGATCTGCAGCAAATGTTTCAAATGAGGCAACCCACTGATTAGTAATATTTAAAAACCAAAATAATGTTAGACATATAATTCAGAATGTGTGATAGCTTAGTAGTTTTGTTAAATCTTTAAGACTCAAACTCAATACAGTCTGCCATGACTTGTCATGTTGTATTACTGAATGTAATTTTGAGGCATTTTAAGGTCTTTTAATAGACTTTAACTTTCAATTATGCAGTTAAACTTCTTACACTATAATAGCTGTCAAATGAACAAGAAAATCTAAATTTTTGCTTTGAATGTTTACATTTGTGTCATATGTGTATGATTAAAATAACCACTAAATTTGCACACTCCATTACCAAAAGTTTACAGCATTACTTTAATAAATGAGCAAAGCAAGCAGTCTTTTGTTTATACCCGAACATTAAGCACACTTCGGACAGTCTGCATGCAACAGATATTGAGTAATATCATTCTCGAATATGAACATGAAGTCAGATAAGGTTTTCTCTCTTCTGAAAAGAAATAGCGACTAAAGGCTGTGAAGACAAGAGTTAACAGTTATTTTGAGGAAGTAAATCGAGCGGTGGAGAGCTAAAAGCAAACGTTGGGGCTAAAATCATCCCCAAATGA
>JAVKLF010000064.1:3621908-3632916 GCA_034783495.1 Millerichthys robustus | reverse complement strand
TATAGTAACAAGTTCTTGTTTTAGCTATTTTATCACTTTATTACAAAATGGCCTTTAGGAAAAGTTATCTAACCCTAAGAAGTTGTGAATACTACATGTTTTGGGAGTGAGGATTTTCTTTTTAAGATGTTTTGAGATTAAATTAGAGCTCCTGATACAGTGTTTATATACTGCCTGTTGTGTCACAGCTGAGGTAAACTTCCTAAAAGGTTTATTTTACCCCTTTATTATTCTCCCTAACAGACGGTATTAGCAATGAGGTCACCGCTGATTTACAGATTACCTGTAGCTAATCTTATGAAATGCCTAACGCCTTCTGGCCTGTCTCAGCTCATGTGTAGTAAGTTATTGCCACCTCAATAATATCCCAAGATTAACCTCTAATCTTTCACATCAACAGAGATTTTCTCCTTTGTCAAAACAGCCGTATAGTTTGACTAAGTGGTAACTGGAATATTCAACGTTTATTGTGTGTCAATTTGTGTTGGCTGATTATTGGGTCCCTAAATGTTTTACTGCAAAAAGCAGTATTGCTAAGAATGTAAACGCAGCAAAGCGAGGTGACGGGATTTATGGCCTCATCAGCAAAAATGCTTTTGGCTTGGAGTCACCTTCATGTGATCAGACTGCCTTCCCCAAATTCTACTGTAAAGTGCTCGTTCTAAAATTAGCATGTCTGCACTTACCTTGTTTTAAAGAAGTACATAAAACAATAAATAGATTGAGCAAAACAAAACTATTATATTGGACTTGCAAACTGTCCAGGGTGTACCCCGCCCCTCGCACCGTGACTGCTGGATATGGGCACCAGTGACTCCCTTGACACTGAATGGAAGAAACGGGTAACAAATAATGGATGGATGGATGAAAACTATTATATAATCAAAAATATTAAGATGCCAAAGAATGATGTTTGTGATGCACTGCAAGACTCTAAGTAGTGTGCAGAAAGACCAGAATTTTTATTTATTGAATTTCCAAAAACCTTTCTTGTTTATGTCCAGTCATTTTTATACTATTCCTGTTGGTGAACAGCTAGTTTAATCACTTTTTAGTAACCTGATTAACATGAGTTTGTTCCCTCCTGTCCTGTTTTCTTTGTTTTTGTTTTAAACTCTGAAGTTTAAAGGTTTCAAAAGCAATTCTGACTGCAACTTACTTTAGTTTTTTTGATTTATTTATTATTAGCTGAATACTTTGTTGGTAAAATAAAATGCAATAACACAATAAAAACTTATGTAGGCTTCAATGAAAGTAAACGATAAAAACACAGAAAATTGGAAAATTACCCTATTTATCAAGAAAATATATAAATTCATTTGTGGAATTTGAGTCTGGATAATTGAGGCCCCTCAGCAGAGGTGTCACATTTGAGTGGGCAGATCAGCCATATGGTGTCCTGTTACTGTATCTGAGTGGTGTCTGACAGCTGTCAACCCTGCAGCCTTTGCAGAGGGGTCTCAACATGGACTTCAGGCCTGGTCAGGATGGGTCTTAGCATGTCAGAAAAACTACAACTATTCCTGTCCACATAAGCTTCATAAGCCCATGGCTAGATTGTTGGTGTGGGGGCTGGAGGGGTCAGAGGTGGTTCCAGCTGTGATGTAGTCTGGCTAATGGCACTCAGCACAGCACAGATGGCAGGCCCTTTGGTCCTCCCATAAATTTGTAAGATTCAATGTGCACAGACTACTCTTCCACAGAGTGCAGAACAATTACAAGTGGACCTTAAAATGGAAGTTCACATGCACAGACACAACATTTAGAGTCAGTGACCAACTGTGTAATGGAGCTTCATACTGATAAAGCACAGCTGCCCTTTTAGTTTAGACATGAGTATGATATCTAACTGAATGTGATTTCATTGGTTTGTCCTGGAGCAGACAGCTGACTTGTATTACTGAGTCACTGTAAATTCACTCTGATGTTCTTCCTACTTCCTGTTGTTGTATTGCCAAAGTTGCTGCTCTCAGTTCAGAATATAAAATAGAGCTACAGCTCAGTCTATCCAGGCCTCAGTTTGAAGGATTGGTGTGAGAAAATTCCTTCTCACTTATAAAAACATGGCAGGAGAGCTTAAGTTTGTAATCTGAACAAACCCCAAGTCTTGAAATTCCATCCTTTAAATAAACAAAACCTAATTGAAGATGTTTGACCATAATGAATAACTCAGTGTTTGGTGAAAATTCTGTCAGAACAAACAAATTACAACTGACAAACATGGTGAAAAGCTGAAGGTCTTGTGCATTTCTTTGCAGCTATAATCCTGACTTTTATTGTTCATTTGGTCAACCAGGAATTCTTCTGTATACCAAGGTTTTTTTTTAGAGTCAAACGTGATTCCATCACAATCACACCAGATGCTTTGCTCAGTCAAGACTGGGTCATGCGTTGGCCATAATAATAATAATTGCAAAGACATCTGTTCAACAGAATATCAGAAAATGAAAAGAACACAGGTGTTGCAATGATCCAGTCAGATTACAGACCTCAACCTGACTAGAATGCAGTGGCAGGACTATTAGAGAGCTTTTCTTAAACAAATACCCACAAATCTCAATTAACTGAAGCAAAATTGGTACAAATGTTTGTGCCAACCATTTTGTCTTCTTTTTTGTTAATTTGTGTCGCTTTTCCTTTGGTGTTGATTATCCAAGGTTGCTTTAATTCATTTATGCACTTGTTAAAACTAGACTGTTTTTTTACTTATACTGTGAGGGAAAGTTTGTTCTACAAACAACCTTTAGTACCAGAATAGTTCTTCTGCCTTTTCAACTAAGAAAATATAATTCCACATATTTCATAGTTCTGTTATTTCATAAGCTAATGGCTGAAAGCTAAGTATTATATTATTTAGTCAGGAATCTAGAGGGGCTTGGATTTATTAAGTAGAAATGTTAGATATTTTGTTGTGCAGGCATTGTTTTTTATGTTTAAATTACCACAGATGATTAAATTAACATAGCTTTTTTTGTCTTTAACTGCATTTTACAGACAGTGAACAATTGACAAAATCTTCAGTATGTGAGCAGTAATCTAAAGCATTAAATGAGTTGTGAATATAGCTTTTTGAATGCTTAATGCATGTGCCCATTCTCGGCGAAGGCCACACACGAGGCCACTGTTCAGACTGTTTTGTGGCCCTGTGAAGAGTGCCTGTCACCAGTGACTGAACGTATTCTTCCTCAATTTCTATGGTGCTAATATCTTCCTCTCCTCCCGTCCGTCCATAGTTCCTTTTCACAAGGGGTTAAGCAACGCAAAGTTTGTCTCTGCAACCATTTTCTGTCTGCGGATTTCTGACCTGCAGCTCAAATCTGCCACACATGACACAACAAAGACACATCAGAAGTTTTGAAAGGATTTTTGCCCGAGTTCAGCTTAGTGGTGCTTTTGAGAAATCCTTTTCCTCACTTGAATTTCATTTGAAAGTCAGGGTTGGAATGTGAATCTTGTGACTCATTGATTTGTTCACATTGTTGCTAGTGGGGTTTATAATCTAGTTTTGGTCATCTTTATTGGCTTTTATCAGCCCTGAGGTTGAGAAGAGTCTGATCAGCATGTTGCATTCCCTGACTTTTGGACCTTGAAACCTCTGCTGCTGTCTTTTCTGAGTCCATATTTATTGCCGCTTTGAGTCAACATTATTTTGATTCAACACCTAGCAACTTATTGTGATGATTTTTTTTTTCTCTTTTTGCAACTTGACCAAGTTTAATTCAAAAGTATGTTATAATCCATTTTTACTATAATTCCAGTGGGATTCAAACAAGCTGCTCATTAGTTAGAATCAATTTTCCCTGCGCCTCTAAAGCTAACTCTTTAACCAAGAATTCATTTCCTAGCCTTCTTTTCTTTTTCTTTTTTGGATCAGCATTGTCAACATTTTGAGGGGTCACTTTACTCCAAAGTGTTGGTTGATCTGAAAAGCCATGGCTAGAAGTCAGAGGTCTTTCACCTCGCAGTAAACACGTCCCTATAAATAGCACTGAGGGAGAAACAGGCCGGCAGCAGAATGACAGGCATTCGTACTACAAACCTCAACAGAGACGCAGTGTGCTGTCACTTAAACACACCCCTAAAGCCCACATGTCAGGATCTACTTGAGATCTAGCCATCCTGTCAGCTTCAAGCAACAAAAGTCATCAACAAATCACATGCTTATAAGCTTCTTTGGCATAGATATCCTTATTTTGTACTAAATGAAGTGCATCCTTTTTTTACAGCCAGCACAATTCATCTTGAGTTAAAGAAAACTTAAAAGGTTAACTCTGTTCTCGGCCCTGCCCCCCATGCTCTACTAACTCACTCATAGTTTTATCTGATTTCCTGAAATGTTCTAGGACTTCTAAATAATGTCTTCATTGGTTTCTGTCTAAAGCCTCATAGTCTTAATTGTTTTGTTTTGTTGTTTGTTTATTTTCTTTTTTAAGGATCGTAAAACTCTGTTGTATAAAAGACAATAAAAAGACAGATTGACATTTTCATTTAATTAATGAACAACTAATTAGTACGCTCTGTCAGTTAATTTCCCCCTAATCAGCCAATTAATTTGAAGTAACAACTAAAATAATGAGCTAATAGCTTCTGAGATGGCTGTTTTAAAGCTAGGCTGACCTGAATTTCTGTTGATGAAAGTGAAATGAAAGAGACCAGTTATTAAACAAATATTTACTCATTCATCATCTTCATTTTTACTTTTCTGGTTGTGTAACACGTACCTGTACATTCATTTAATATTTCACTTCAAGCTTGCATAACTTTATACTATTTTCGGTATTTTTAGAAAAATATGACATTATCTTAGATTTTTCTTTTTTTACTTTTTTGATCTGATTTGTTAAAAGCAGTATAATCTGACTTCCTAGAATAAGAATCAATACATCTGTTTTATCATTTGTTGATGCCGTGATTCCAGGCAGGCCAAGCAGCTGCTGTCATCACTGTGAACACTGAGCCAAGAGCCTTTAGACACTTGTTAGGTTTTAGCTTGATATCAAACAATCTTTAACCATCTTTGTATGAGCTTATCACTGCGCAAGCCTGACAAAAGTATAGCTTTAAATCAGTTCTGAATGAGTCTGACTCATCGTATTTCCATCTGTACCGTTCTCTTTTCTCCACTGCAGTGTGATTTACCATGACAACTGAATCAGGCGCAGACCCGGAGGCCAAACAGCCACAAGAGAAAAAGGAGACCAGGAAGGGGAAAGCTAAAGCAGCGGCTGAGCCCACCTCACCCCAGAACCACCCGGACCAGCTCCCAGCCGCTGCCGGACACAGCACCCCAGCCAGGAAAGAACAGGTCACCCTTTTTATGACTCATCTGAGATATTTACCTGCTAATGAAATATAGACATTTATTTTGGAAAAAAATCATTCATTTTATAAAACTTTTTTTTCCAATTTACTGAGTTGATCTGTTCAGATTCAAGAAAACCTTTCTCAGCATTCCCTGCTCTGAATGAATCATGTCTTTGTCATAAGATGTAAATCATAGGGAGAATAGGGGACGTGACTTCAGTGTCCTCCATTGTTAGAATCCTCCATCTGTTGCATTTGACTTCAAGTAAACTCTTTCATTCAAAGCTCTTTTCTTTCATTTTGAAAATAGGAAGACACAATTAAAAGCAAACACTTTATCTTGTTCAATAGTTCAGATTATATTAGGCTGTTTTTTTACATTAGGTTTGCTTTAGATTGCACTGTCTAGTGGTGCTTTTACACAAATCTTACTCTGTTCTAACGTTTAATGATTTGTCTCAGATTTACCTCAGCCTTAGATGTAGCTGAAATAGAAATGTCAAAAATCAGGTGATTAAATTTGAGGCAAAAGTGGACCAGCTTTGCGTCACTTTACAACTTCCTTCTACCACTTAAGCCATATTATACCAGTGTACACTAAAATCCTCATAGCTGCATTAAACAGCCACTAATGGATGATTCACTCTTGTTGTCAGTGCTGTATGAATTTGCAGAAACAAGTCTAAAATATTTTATTAGCACTGTTACAAACATCATTGGACTTCCCTGTGAATACACAGACTCCAGCTGAGGACGCACATACGCCTGCCTCAAAAGTGGCCTCAGTACCAGTTTAACTGTAATTTCATATTCCTGCAACACTTGCTCTCATCATTCATGAAACATCCTATCCTTGGATATTTCTTAAAAATGTATCAATTTATGTATCAACTCTTTAGCATGTGCTAGTTTAACTCAATTTCTCCCAAAAAGTACTACTGAATACTGCTTTGAAATAAGTTTACACAGAGAGCTGGTTCATGTAAGTTACATTAGATAAGCCCCCTCTCATTGAGAAATGAAAGGGGAAGTAACATTAAATTCATGTTTTGAGTGGAAAGAAAAATGTGTCAAAGCTCAAGGCTTCTTTTTCAGCATGCAGTCTGTTAGACAGGGCTTTGTTTTCAGCTGAGTCGAAAAGTAGATTTTCCCCCATATTTCCCCAAAACAGTGGTACACTTCCTGTTTGTCTAAGTGGTACCTGATTACAATTAGGTAAAGGTTCAGTCATTATTTTTAGGATTGATGTGCAGCATTACTTGTCACATCACAAAGGCAAGCCACAGAAGTGGGAAAACAATAAACATCTAGATAATATTAATTTCTTTTTTTTTTTTTTTTGGAGCAGCAGGAAGAAGACCAGGAGTCCCACAGGTCGTCCACCAGCCGTCTGTCAAAATCTCCCTTGAGAGGAGTGAAGAAGGTGAAGATCATGCAGTGTAAGGTGACTCTGCTGGATGGCTCTGACTTCACGGTCAGCGTGGAGGTGAGTTGTTGTAGTTTACTGCTGGTTGTTTGCACTGTAATGAAACAAATCAGCAACTTGTGTTTAAACGTTTTTGTTAATTTAGTATTTGCATTGTAGCTTACTTTGTGAAGTGTGAGATAAAGATAGATTTCAAGGGTTAAAAAAGTTAAACTGAACACATTTTATCTGTGTGTGTCTTCTACTCCGACACTTTTTGCATCAACATTCAAACACGCAGATACAAAACTGTCACTGGGAAAATGCTTCACAGATAAAGAAAAATTCTTGTTGTCATTTGAGCAGACTTACAAATGTGCATATCTACAGTTGTATAGTTGAATTACTTTTTGTGATTTATTCCCAAGTTTTCTCTGGGTTATGAGAGGAAAATCTCTTCATGTTGCAGTTTTTCTGTTTCACTTGAACAAAAGAGGCATCTATCACGCAGATTGTTTTGCTATGTCAGTTTTTATTCCCACAGAGCTATATGCCCTTGAGTGTAATAATTCTACTGATAATGAGTTATAAAGTGTCTAATATGCAGAAGCAATGTTACTAAGTTGCACTCTCAAGAAAAATGGTTTAAATGTATGTGTTGGAGCCTCTAACACAGTATATTTCTTCTGCCTTTAGACAGTTATTTTTTCTCCTCAGTCATTGTTTCAGAGTAACTCACACTCCTGAACTTATTTGACATTTCAGATAATTGTCGGGGAGATCTCCTCGTCCATTCAATCACCCGTCTCAAACTGGTCCACAAAGCTAAGGCCTGACACATTTTATCCCCCTGACCTTGTAGTTTTCCAGCTCTACTCAATTTCCTCCTGTGGGAACCAGTTCGTGATAATCATTTCCTATTATTTTCTGTGACACTGAGCTGCTGAACCTCCTCTGACTTCACTTCTGAGGCTGTAAGGATTTATTAGAGGGAAATTAAAATCCCCCATCTCACCAGATCACTCTTTGTTCTAAAGCTCAAACATTAGACCATGTTTGGACCTAATTGGTTAAGCTGTTTCTTTTTTTAAATAAGCAGATTAAATTTTTCATTATTAGTTTGCATCATCTCTATCTTTGGTCTGTAGTTTGTTGGTCAAACAAAACAAAAAGCTCTAAGTCATCTGGGACTTTGATGAAAATATGTTTCTTAACTTACTGAGGGTAAACAGAGGCATAAAGAAAAAAGTGCTCAGATAAAAATGGAAATGTTTTAATACATGTTTGAGAGTACAAGTATCAGTTTACTAACATGATTACTGCCAGTCCCGAGATGATGTGTTGCAACAGCTCTTGTTTTCTTTCTAAATTTAGACAAAATTGATTATAATTGATGTTCCTCTTCTGATTGGAGATCAGTTTACCTTTCAGTTTACTGTTGTTTTCCTTCTCCTAAACAACCCTAGTAAAGGCACACATATGTGATTAGTAAACTGCTTATTTACCCTGGTTTTACATCGTTATCTCTTATTTATTTCACTGATCCATGAGGTTTAGTACATTTTGCTTGTGTGTCCATAAAGCCAGTTTTTGTTGCTGCACTGAGTCTAACATGGCTGTGCTAACTTCCTCAGAGATGTTCAGGAAGGATTAACTCCCAGCAACTAGCAGTGTTATGGCTGCATTAAATTTGTCTCATACATTAAAAAGTTTTATCTTTTAAAATGTAATTCTGTGTCTGTGTGTAATAGACTTTAGTCTATTACACTGCAAGACCATGATTCTACCTCAGACTGCCAGTTTCATCCAGAAAGAGTGTGCAGAGCATCTGGGGCCCCGTTTTGCCTGAACGCAAGTGTGAGACAAATGTGTTAACGTGTTGTGACTCTTTCTGTTTAAATAATCCATGGCAGTGATTTCATCCTAATCAGATCTGAGGAGCTGGCCTTGGTGTTTGTGCCAAATCAGACCTAAAATATCCGCTCTGAGCTGAGCCATATGAATCTGTGAAGTCATGTTTTATCATATGGGTTGCAGCACTCAGCTTTACAATCAATTGGTACAACATTAATGTTGCTAATACTCACCTTGAGCTAAAAGGAAGAATTATTTTTAAACAGAGAAAATCAATCACGTTTTGATTGATTGTGGTTCAAATACCTTGAATTATTTTCTGCAGAAAAGGCAACAGATTGTGTTGCTGGTTTTTTACATGAAAATTAGATTTTACGTCATTACTTTGCTAAAATCAGGTTTGAGCTCATTTTGATTTTATTATCTTAAGATGATTAGGTGAAGAGGCGGAGAACAGGGTGGCTGGAAATCCCATAATGCTTCTGTAAGATTGCACAGCTGACATGCTGTTTTGTTTTGTGTTTAAGGTGCATATTTTTCCCTTTTTTTTCATCTCACAGAAACGAGCTAAGGGCCACGTGTTCTTTGACAAAGTTTGCGACCATCTAAACCTACTGGAGAAGGACTACTTTGGGATCACATACAGAGACGTAGAGAATCAGAAGGTAAAGTGAAAGAAAATGTACAGTGTGTTCAGATTAAAAAACATTTATTTTTTTATTTTGTATTTATATAACGGTCTGTCTTTTAATGATGGTTTGTACAGAATTGGTTGGACCCTACTAAAGAGCTGAAGAAGCAGATTAGAGGTAATGCAATAATCCAGTTAAATTGCCATAACAAAGTGAAGAAATTCAACATTTCAGTCATTTTACTTTGTTTTTAAATCCCAGCTGGTCCCTGGAACTTTGCTTTTAATGTGAAGTTTTACCCCCTAGACCCCTTACAGCTGATTGAAGACATCACAAGGTGAGTAGATGTTTAAAGAAAGTTGATGTATTTATTTGCAGTTGTCTGCTCACATATTTAAGAATATTGATTTAAAATGGAAAAGAAAAACTATAAAAATATACTAGAATATATTTAAAAGCCTTTCATTAGACACTTTTGAATTAATATTAAACAGTACATATAAGGACAAAACATAGACCAGAAAACTAAATCAGTCACATGGACACAGAATTTTGACACTAGATTTAACAACAAAAGCCGTGTAATTGTTTTTCTTCCGTTTATCCCACATGCAGATACTACCTGTGCTTGCAGCTGAGGGATGATATCGTTTCGGGTCGCCTGCCTTGCTCATTTGCCACCCACACACTGCTAGGCTCGTACACAGTGCAATCTGAACTCGGAGACTACGACCCTGAAGAAATGGGCAGCGAATATGTCAGTGAACTGCGCCTCGCACCCAATCAGACCAAAGAACTTGAGGAGAAGGTTATGGAGCTCCACAAAACATACAAGTTAGTGTTTGATAAAAATGAAGCACACAGCTGTGCACCTGAAGGTTTAGTTGCACTCACATGTCTGTATGAAAACTGTGAATATGGTTTAAAGGATAAAAAAGTAATCTTAAAATATATTTTTGACAAAGAATGACTCATACACAGTTTTTAATTTGTGCTCATAATGGGTTTTGTGTAGTTTGTTTTGTTTGGTGCAAAGGATTCAAGGTATTTGGATGTAAAAATGAAAATTGTTAAAATAGTAAGTACATGCACTTTTAGTACCCAATGGAGCTTCATCTGAACGCAGCCAAAAAAATAATCACTTTTAACAGTTTATTCCTAAACAAAACCATCATTAACTATCTCAGGTCAAAGGATTTATAGAATTATTTTATGTTGCAAGTAGAATTTGTGTGGAAAGTTTATAAAAATGTATGTTTTTGTGTCTGAATTATCTGATTTAGGGGGATGACACCAGCTGAAGCAGAGATGCATTTCCTGGAAAATGCCAAAAAGTTGTCCATGTATGGCGTTGACCTTCATCATGCTATGGTAACAAACTACAACTTCTTAATTACACACATGTTTTTAAAACTTTTTTTTAAAGTATATACACATAAATATACAGGATTACTTGTCTGTACAGCACCCAGGCTAGGTGGTGGAATGAGCTTCTTTCTGAAATCTGATTGTTTACTAATTAGCAAAGAACTGAATGTTTTATAGCAACTGATGTTAAAAGCACAAATCAACACAACCGTATCTCTGCACACATGTTGCTGCATCACTAGACTTAATATAACACTTTTGCAGATTTAGCCTGAATGACTGTTGAGCATAGATTTACATAAAGAGAGCAACCCTTCGGAAACACAAAAAAATGAAATAAATAAATCAATCATCATTTCAGAAGAATTGATTATGTATAGCATGATAGCTTCATTTACAAATATTCTGTGATCTCCCTCCCCACTGTGATAAAGGTACAAGTACA
>JAVKLF010000064.1:3607356-3621808 GCA_034783495.1 Millerichthys robustus | reverse complement strand
ACACACACACACACACACACACACACACACACACACACACACACACACACACACACACACACACACACATATATACAGGAGGAAAAAAATCCAAAACGTTATAGTCAACCCATTTTAGAACAGTTAAGCTCACTGTCCCTTTTACAACAAACTAACTGCCACTTTTGGCTTCAAAACCTGTGGCAGAAAATTAGATTTTCTGTTTACTGGCTTTTTTATGTTCCAAAGTGCAGAGTTTTCTGGCAGGTAGGTAGTATTTGTTAAAAGGAAGACTTGGTCAATTGTTATAAGTGTTTTTGTTTTGATTTAGTTTTTTTGATAAAACGAGTCTTTGAATTTTCCTGGAAATAGTTTTCTTTCACACTAAATCACAGTTGAAACACTCCCAAACCTGGAAATTGATTTGGCAGAATGGCACCTAATTTCCTCACAAAGCATGCTCACGTGTTGGCTAAATGCAATGCCAGCCTGGCTCATCTTTCTTGGACATTATTGTAGCTTGTTTGAAATTGCTCAGTTCTGTACTTAAAATTATGCATGAATAGCACCTTTGCACTGAATAATGTTTGATTCAAGACTTTGCATATGCTTGGTTTCATTAGGGATAGTCAAAGTTATGCTGTTTCTACAAACTTGTAAATGCACTTTCACATAAAATGTTTACTTTGATGCATTTTTGTAAAACATATTTATCCAACTTTAACATACGCTATATATTTTTGCATTTTACCCGTTACACAGACGATAGCTAACAATAAACCAATAACTGTTTTGATTTACTGTATTTTTCGGACCATAAAGAGCACCGGATTATAAAGCCCGATATCCATTAACAGGTCTATTTTCATGCTTAAAGCGCCTCCTATTATAAAGGCACATTAAGTGAAACAAAACGGTCATTTTAATCAAACTTTATTTAACTACCGTAATTCACAATAACTCAACATTGTTCAGTTATAAGACATAAAATACAAAACAATACACTCACATTTGCAGTTCCCAACTCTTCCATAAATCCATCAGAGTCTTCCTCCTCAGTGTCCGAGTTAAACCGCTGGCCCGGATCCTTCCCGTCATCCTCCGAGTCGGTCTCGTTGCTGTTGTTTAACTGTTCTGTGATTATTCCAGCCTTCACGAAAGCTCGGACGACACTTGAGACCGGTACCTGAGCCCAGGCATCCACAATCCGTTGGCAGATAGTGGCGTAACTCGCCCGGCTTTGCCTTCCTGTCTTGGTGAATGTGTCTCTCAGCTGCTCTGTTCCCATGTTCTACTATGTGACTGATAGCCTTGAGTTTGAAATCCGCTTCGTAAGGCTGTCTCTTAACGGGCGCTATTTTAGGGTCTTACTACACGCGATAATATTATCAAAACGTTGAAGTGCATATTACTCTGTGAGCCCCCGCACCCTGACTACAATAGCCGTAATGCTCCAAAAAGCGACCAAGCGGTGGTGCGGCTTCGTAGTTTTCAAAACTGATACGAAAACATTTTGACCGCGTTGTTTTTTAAACGCTGTGTACCACATAAAATCTGTCAGTGAGCACAATCAGAATGCATATATAGATAGCTGTGCCGATTTTTGAAGGGAAAAAAAGACTTTTACGTGCGCCTTATAGTCCGGAAAATACGGTAGTTAAAACTTTATTGAAGAATATTGTAGGTTTTTGCAGTGAACAACTTGCTCATGCTCTGTGAGTTTACTAGAAGTCATATTGTCTAGGCAAAGAAGTTTAAAATCTAGAATTTATTAGAGAAAAAAATGTATTGTCTGTTTCTTAATTTTTGTCTTTGTACCAAACGTTTATAAAGTTTATACTTTTTGCATCTTCTGTATGAGACCTTAACCGTATTTCACTCATGCAGTTGCTTCCCACCAAACACTGCTGCTTCACAAACATCATGGCTGCTCGGTGATGCCTCGGTTTAACATGCTGCTCCACTGATTGACTCGCATCCTATCACCGCTGTGTCCGTGGGATTGCAGATCTGGAGCCCAGCTTGACTTGTTTGGTTTTTGTTCCACCGCCATCAAATGTGCCATCAGAACGCTGCCAGGAAAGAGACAGCCAGAGAGTTGTCACCGTTGGGGGAAAAAAATTACACTCATCAATCGCTCTGATATAAATCGCTCATCAAAAGTGCTTTGAAAGTCAAAATGAGCCAAGATGTGAGCGATGGGGAGGATATTGCCCTCCCAGATCCGAATGGACGAGATGACAGAGATGAGGAAGTGGCTTTGATCAAACTGAATAGGCATCTATGCACAATGTTGCTTCTGTGAGTCATAGTTTTAATGCACAATAAAATATGTACATGTCAGAAGAGCATCCTCTTTTGTCTTCTCTCCTCTCTCATTAAATGCAAAAGTTGGTAGGGAATCTCTATGAAAGCTTGGCTCCAGCTGAGGGAGAGGTAAGAGGCTGCTTTCCATGTGCTTACACTACCTGAGTGAGTGCCTTTTACTCCATCTGCATGGTTAAAAATAGAGTTGTCATTTTCAACATCCCATTTATCACTTGAGACCGTTTCTTTTTTCTGCTTTAGATCAGCACTTTCTTCATTGGTTTTCTTCTGGTCATTTCACGCTTTGTGCAGTGAAGAGCGTAATTTTACCTAAACTTCACTGTTGCTTTTGTCGGTTGACACTGTTTTCAGTCTTTATTCAGCTTCACCACCGCGTGCATAGAGGAGATTAGAGAACCACATGCCTGTTTCCATTGTCGTTTTGCCTGCTCAAACCCCTGTTATTATCACAAACCTTTTTTGAATTTCTACTTTGTCCTGCTGTGCACTGACGCCTGACCATCTCCTAAATAAATCGAAGACTTTATATGTATGAAAGTTTGTATTTTTTTAGAACAAAGACAAGAAGAACAGTATTGTAGTGGGTGATTTTTTTTATTGTCATGAGTTAAATGTAATTTTTCTCACTTCTTGCTGTGTTTTGTTTTCAGGACTCTGAGGGTGTGGAGATAATGTTGGGAGTTTGTGCGAGTGGCCTCCTCATCTATAGAGACAGGTTGCGGATTAACAGATTCGCCTGGCCCAAAATCCTCAAAATCTCCTACAAGAGGAACAACTTTTATATCAAAATCCGTCCCGGCGAGGTAAAAACAACAAAAGCAGTCATATTATATTTATTGTGATCATACAAAACAGAGGTTTTTTTTTTTATTTTTATCTCAGCTGTAGAAAGCAGATCCTCATTTTAAAAATGCTTGTTTTGAAGCCAGATGTTATTTTCATAATTTTTTTTGTGTCATGTGCATGTATAGCTTGTCATATGTCAGTAAATCATTTTGTGTTTTTGATAAACATCTTATTTTTGTTAAAAATAGCTTATTGCTCTGTTAACACCTCGCTAGTGTTTGTCACCTGTACAAATTAAAAGCAATCAGGTTTTTCAAAAGACAGATATATTTGTGATAAAGACAAATGCATCAAAAGAATCAAAACAAATGACTAAAATCAATCCATCATTATGCCTGAAACCTTGTAAAATGCTTTTTTGAAATATGCAACAACAACAGAGCGGTCAATTTGTGTATTCATTACTTTTAATGCTGACAAAAACGTAGGTAATTTGTGCAAAAAATTCAACCACAGGTAGATTACAGATGTATGCAGAGTTTAAACATTGAACATTAGATCTTAAGTTTTCTTTTTTATGTTAAGATGAAAAAAATGATCAGATTCAAGGAAGTTACATTTCAATAATACTGCATAACACATATCTTTGACTGAACCATTATTCATAATTCAGCACTATTTGGCTGTCAGATGTATGTTTCATAATCTGGGTTTGCTGTGCAGAGTGTGCAGCTTTTTATGTTAGAAAGATGAAATATTGAACTGGGACACTGAATTTGGGGATGGATGAATGATTTATGTTAAGATCTAGGGCAAAAATAACAGGGCATTGCAAAGCAGAATGATTAAAAATTGAAAGAACTAGACTAAACAAAAACCTAACTGAACTAAAAAATACTTTGTACGTAGAAGGTTTAAATGAAATAGGTAAAGGAAACTCAGCATGTTCTTTGTGTTGCAGTTTGAGCAGTTTGAAAGCACAATTGGTTTCAAACTCCCAAACCATCGTGCTGCCAAAAGACTATGGAAGGTCTGTGTGGAGCACCACACCTTTTTCAGGTAAAGATATTTAAGATGCCTTTTATAATTGACTGGGGAAATTTTATTACATATACTGCATAATATAAGTTTTAATTACAATAAAATGGCAGATTCAGCAAAGTCAAATAATCCTAGCGACGCTTCCGTGGCATTTTTTAGTCTGAGGGATCACAGTCATGCCAGCATTGCAGTTTACTCACATTTACAGTACTTTTTTTTTCTTCTGGCAAACGGCAGTGTCAAGGCTGTTAGTATTTTTAACATCATTCAGAGTTGCTGCTTTAAGCAAAAAAATTGGTCTTCTGAGTCATTTTGAGTAGAAAATCCAGCCTGAGGGCTCCCTGGAGACAATTCAGATGAGTAGGAGGCTTAGTCATTTTTAGCGCTTGGCTTAACTTTGTGTTTTATTTGTGTTTTGACTAATGAGCATGTTTGTAACATTGTTACAGGCTCGTGTCTCCTGAGGCACCCCCAAAAAAGTTCCTGAGCCTTGGCTCCAAGTTTCGCTACAGTGGCAGAACACAGGCTCAGACTCGCACGGCCAGCGCTCACATCGCCAGGCCGGCACCGTTCTTCGAACGCTCCTCCAGTAAACGCTACAACATGTCCCGCAGCTTAGATGGAGGTGAGAAACCAAACAGCTCATTTCAGATTATTTATAAAACCACCTTCTACCATTCTAAACAAGCACAATGGCGACAACGCAAACGAACAACTCCCATTTAACTAGAAGAAATCAGAACCGGGCTCAGGGTCGGCAGCCATCTACATTGACTGACTTGGATGGCTAAGCACCATCCAGGCTGCTAAATTGTTTCCTATTATTTAGTTTGTTTGTAAAAACAAAGTGCTAATGAGTTTTTAGTTTTGTTCATGAAAGCTGATAACACCACAGTGAGCTTCATGACAATCATGTTCAAAAACAAATCAAAACCTTTATTCAGCTGCTCGCCTTTTTTTCCCCACAGAAATTTAAAACAAACATATGGCGTCCATAAAATGCCACAAAGTAAAGTCTGTCTCTGCCTGTCTTTGTCCTCTGGTGTTTCAGCTCCCATTATGGAGAACCACGAGACTCCAGCCAAGGACGGGAGCGCGGACGGGGCAGCAAAAGTCATTGCCAAGGAGGACATCATCACCACGGTAACGACAGAGAGAAAAGCAGAAGAGGAGAAGGCGGAGCAGGAGGATGTTCAGAAAGAGACAACAGAACCTGCTCCTACAACACCACTCAGACACGACACAAAGGTAAACCGCTGTCCAACATTTTCAGTGAAGAGGGGCATTTAAAATGATCTCACAGAGGTTTTGACTGTTTTAATTTTGGTTCAGGGTGTTGTCAAATGAAAAAGTCAGATGAAGGTGCTATGGTTGCCTTTTTAAGTCTTTATTTCTTTTTGTTTTATTGTTTTGTTTCCTTATAAAACTTCTTAATGGCTGATTTCCCAGTTGCTTTCAGCCCAAGTCGCTGTAGTAGACAGGCCTTTGTGCTTCTCATTTTGTGTTCGCTTTACTAATCAGCTTTTCTTTTCTTGTCCTTCCTTTGACCCCACACTTTACTCGTGTGTGCTCATGCGTACTCCCCTCCTTCCCCTCCGTTTCTCTCTATTTGCGCACACATCATCTCCTCGTTGACATTTCCCTCCGTCAGCGCTCCCCTCATCTGTACACACATGACCCCCTCCGCTCTGAGCTTTCACTCCCCTCATCTCCTGTTTCATCAAACAAAGTGCGGCGCAGGCGCAGGGAGAGCGCACGCAAGCGGGCCTCATCTGTTAGTCCAGCCAAGAGTGGCACAGGTTGCCGCCGCAGGCAAGCCCGTGCTGAACACAAAGCCGCCCTGTTGAAGGAGCAGGCGCTGCTACTGTCAGCCCGCAGGCAGAGGCTGGAGCAGGGGAAGCGACATGGCGGCACTCTCTTCTCCTTCTCCTTGCACCTGCCAGACCTATCCTCCATCCTGGACGAGGATGGCTACCTCACCTTCCCTGATCTGTCTGAGATGCGCTTCCTCCCTGAGTGTGCACAGGGCTTCCTCCCCATAAAATCACCGTCACTCATCCCCTGCTTCCTCTTCATCTTCTTCTTCCTGCTCTCTACTTCCTTCTCCGTCCCTTACGCCCTCACCCTCTCCTTCCCACTGGCGCTGTGCCTCTGCTACCTGGAACCCAAGGCAGCCTCTCTGACCGCCTCCATAGCCCAGAGCTACCATGAACATGACAGTTCAGAGGAAGAGGAGGTGTGTGTGCGTACGCTTGTATGTTCCAGTACCCACCTCTATTTCAGAATGACGGTCCATTACACTCGCTAACACCCGATCCTGTCCTGTAACTGTTTCACAAGTTCAGAGCCGACCTGGAGACAGTGTGTCCCAGTGTCTTGTCAGTCTCCTACTTTCAGAACCTCATCTCTGTCGGTCACAAGCTCATCCAGTAGAATGCATCCTCATCAGCAGCAGCATCACAACTCCACAGAGACGAACCTGCAAGTCTCATTGTTTTATGTTTGATTGGCTGCTTTGCCCTAAATGAGAGGGTTAGACAGTGGGGTTGTTTTATTTGCATGGGTGTCAAATATATTATTTCTGCATCCCAGATTGTTTTTCATTAATATCAATTAAGAGGATTTTTATTGGAAGATATAATAATGAATCTATCTTCATTTAGAAACTGATCCTTCACAAAATTCATGGCTTTGTGCCTAACCCATCTCAATGTTAACCAATCATGTCCATATTTTCAAATGGGGTTTAGTCACGTCACTTGCATGCAAACATTTTCATATTTATCTTTGCACTGTCTCTCTACATTGCAGGCTGATTCCACCAAAGCTGCTCAAATTAAGATAAATCATTTAAATCAAATAGCTTCTGAAAAGAGTTCTTCATGTATAAGTGAGTGGGATTCTTGGGGAAAGTGACAAGACAGTTTTTCTGTGGGATGTAACACACTGTGATGCAGTGAGACAGTGACAACTTAATGCATTCACATCACCCAACAGTGTTGACATGCATGAAGAGGAGGGGAGGGCCTGAAAGTCAGGTTACTGTTCGGCCACAAAATCATAAGATTTCATGAAGTTTGTCCTGCAAATGCTTAAAAATTATATGAGTAACTATATCCATCACCCTTTCTAAATTTAGTAACCGCTCATTTAAATGTCAAAGTGACTGACTGATGGTTTCAGCTTCCTCTGAGTCTGTTTTGCTTGTTTATTTGATCTTATTCTTTGCTTTTTTTAAGCTTTTGTTGACTTTCAGATTTTATCCGTAGTGTTGTCTGATAGTGTTTACCTTACAGTCCCAACAATCAAAGCATCTCCATTTGTCCCATTTGTGGTTATGAAGACTCTTTGTTGATAATAAATGTATTTTTTTTAAATGTTTACATGTTGGGTCCTTCTCATTTTTCTTACTTGCAATTCGGATTGTTTTGGTTTGGTCTGCAAATGCAGACTGACAGCGAGCATACAGACTTTGCCTTTGATGGGGAGATGACTGCCACAGAGGTTTGTACATCAATACCAACATATTATTTCAGGCATAAAAAATTAAAATAAAAAATCTCTGTCACTGAAATATTATGAGGAATGTGTGTGAACCCGAAGTCCTGTGTGTCATGCATGTACATGATTTTGTTCTGCACAATTTGTTCTTGTTTTTATTTTTTTTTGTTGGGGATTCCAGTTATTGCATTAATTTCTGCTTTTGGTTACAAAAATAAGTCTTTCCCCTACAAAAGTATATTATACATTGTTGCTATAGCAACATACAGTGTGTGCTAACCAATATGTCCAAATTCAAAGCTGTACAGATGTTTAGCTGCTAGCAAAGATTAGTAAGAGTCTGATTGATTGAGTAGATACTGTCCAATAGAGGGATATTAGCAAATAATCAGGTTCTTTTCTTCATTTCCAACTCCTTGCTGCTTGCTTTGTGAGCCCCGCCTGATTTTTTTCCCCTCATATGCATCTCTTCACTTAAATGACTCGTTGCTGCTTTGTCTCACTGTTTCTGTGCTTCCCTTTTTACCCACCGTCAGTCGGAAGCAGATGACGACTCTGAGATGCGGACTCAGGTACACCGGGGTCACCTCATGGCCCCACTAAGTGCATCAGAACTTTGTTAGATGCACTAAGAAAATTTTGTCCCATTCCTTCATCCTAGCTTTCCTGCTGCTGCGGCTGTTTTCACACTCGCTATCATACAACACAGCAAACTGACTTCATCTCTCAGACTGCTGCTTCTTCCATAAATACTGCAATTCCACCTACCAAGTGCTTTGTTTTTATTTGTTTAATAATTTTATGGGGAAATCATGCCACTACACCCAATATTTTATAGTTTTAAGTTGTATTTTTGTCCATTAGGTGTACTGTCGGTGAAATGTTATTTTCCCATCAAGTCATTTCTCATTTACAGCCAAACTGTGAAAGACAAAACTCCCATTTTTTTCCAAATAAGAGCTGAAATTGAACATTCTCTTGCATCTATGCTTTTTTAAACTGTTCTATCCTTTTCTTGTCTTTACAGTATAGTTTCATAAGACGAGTAAAAGGGGAAAACGTTTTTATCAGACATAGTAATCTGATGCTAGAGGTTGGTATGTTTGAAAAATGCATGCGGGTGATTTTTAGATATGAAGAAACTTCATAACAAGCTGACAACTGTTTAGGATGCAGTGTTTTTGATTTTCCCGTGTGAACTTCTGTAGTTTTTTTGCTGTAAAATTTTGGAAGCTAAATATAACAGAAATGAAACTGAAGTAATTAGATTCTAGGAAAATGTGGGAGTGTTGTGTTTACCTAAACTAGTAAAACTAACTCTGTGAATTTATGCATGTTACCGTTTATTTTCATTGAATTAAGCTGGTCCTAAATGCTCCTGTAGCATTTAAGTACAAGCTACATCATCAGCTGCCATGTGATTGTTTTTGTTTTATTTGGCCAGATGCTGCACAGGTAGCCTGCAAAGCCTTCTAAACACCAATGAATATAATGACACAAATAATGCAACAGATTAAAGTCTGCAGAAGACTACATTTTGTTTCCAGACCATTTTGGTAACACGTTGGAAATGCAGACTACCGTTGCGTACATAAAGCATGATCGTCGTTCTCGTTGCACTGCTCCTTCCCTTCATCTCCCTGTGTCATGGTTCATCGGCCACTGCAGGACACAGAGCCTCCGCCTGAGGTGGTCAAACACCAGACCAATGTCAGCGAACTGAAGCGCTCCTTCCTAGAAATCAGCAGCAGCGGCGGCATGCCGGGTCAGACAGAATGGGAGAAGAGACTCTCCTCGTCGCCTCTACGCTCACCCAGAGGAGATGAAGCACCGATGATTGAGCCTCTGGAGCCACAGGATGTAAGCTGCAGACTGAGTGACGGCATGTCTGTCTGAAGGGTGGCTTTACCAACAAGATGTTTGTGAAATAGAAACAATTTGAACTCGGTGTTTTCTAACCTTTTTCAAAGTAAAATATCAAAATGTTTTATTTTACAAATTTTTGGACTTTGCACTTATGGTTAGAGCATCTTTGGCAGCTTTAGGTTTTCTTAAAAATGATCATATACACTTTTATATCTTTGATTTTAAACTTCACACATCTATTTTTATATGTTTTGAACTCTCTGGTATACAATTGTTTCCTTTTCATTTGGAGTCAATGTCCAGTTGCCTATCATTTAACTTTCAAAGATGAATAGTTTCTCTTTTACGACTGGACCGTACAGGCCTGATAAGTAGAGTTTGCTGTGTTGGATGTCATTTTAAAGGTTCAAAAGAGCTCTTAATTTCTTCCATAGTTACTTTTAGCTTGTATATTACCTTTATTACAGTCATTCTTGTTTCGTAAGTGTTCCCACCAGATCCACAAAGTTGGTTTCAGTTCAGTTTTCAGTTATTGAATAAAAAGGCACCACTTCTAAAATGGTTAAGGTGTATATTAAATTTGCTTCCTATTAAAAAGAAACTTGTTTTGAGTTGGCACACAAATAAAGTTTAATATGCCAATACAGTAACCTTTATATATTGGCTTTTTATGTGAAAGTCAGTCCTTTGGGATATTATTCTCTAAATGCCTTCAATCGATGTGTTAAACTTATGTATTCTAACAATGTACTAACAACTCATTATGATGTGAATTGGTAAGAGATGGTGACACGTTTCTCTCCCTTAGCTGAGCTCATGCAGGACTAATGAGCAGCATTAATATCGTTCTCATAATAGGATTGTTAGACATTTTTGCATATATCTGACCTCTCTGTTTGTTTTCGCTGCAGACTAAAGATGAGCAGCCAGCTGGAGATGAGACAACAGAGGAGGTGGGACCTAAAAGCACTGTGGTAAGCTGCTTGCTGTTAGTCATTCCTGGAAATTTGGAAAACTTCTTGTTGGTGTTGTGTTACTTTTTCCCTTTAGTATGTCTGCAGCTCTGCTTGTAAGTGTTCTGTTTTTCTTTATATGCAGAGTAAAACAAAATAAATTGAGTCATTTTGTTTACTTAATTTATCTTTTCCTCATCATTGATATCAAAATAACAATATGTATAAGATATATATAAATAAATCACTGTTTCATAGACTCAGCATCAAATTTCAGTCATTTCTGATCGAAGTTCAACTTCATCCACCTACTTGTGCAGCTTTAGTGTACATGACTGTAAAGCCTCTTCCCACCCTGTACTGTTTGTGTGATGCCCTCTGTCCATTATCTTTTTCCAATAAGTCAAGTGTCTCCCCAGGCGACAGGATATCTGGTGAAATACGTGGCGGATAGTATTATAACAGATGGGGCCACCTCTTCTGGGCCTCACGGGATTAGTTTGTCAACCACTATGGAGGACGATGTTTTCATGGATGGTACCCTGAGGGAGGAGGTGGAACAGAAAACCCCGGACTCCCAGGAGGAGGCATCAGAGAAGTCAGTGGTGAAGGTCAGCCCAGGAGCTGTGAGACAGGAAGTGTCCCAGGCCATCAATGACAAGAAAGGCACACTCATTATCTTTAGGGAGGATAAACCAGATGCAGAGGGCAAAGAGATGAGTGCCTTGGTTGAAAAAGAGGAGCCCATTGTCCCAGTGGAGTGGAAAGAGACAGAAACTTTCAAGGAAGACACGTTTGTTGTTGTAGAAGGCCAAAGTGCAGAAGTCAAGCTGCTGAGTCCAAAGGCGGAGATAAAAACTTGTGATACAATGCAGATCAAAGGCACTGACTCGCCTAAGAAAGCAATGGCGTCATGGATTTCGGAGGACGAGAAGATGGAGGTTTCAGAGGTCATCAGTGTGTCTACAATGGAAGTGAAGGAGGACTCTTTTGACAGGCTGCTGCAAAAGACAGAAAACTTCACCTTTGAAGATGTCCAATCTGAGCAGCCAAAGTCCAGTCTGACTCAGATTACAGTTTCTGAGACTTCAGCTACATCCTTAGCAGTGGTACTGTATGAAAACTAAAAGAAAACATTCAATTTTGGCTGCCCCCACCCTTTTCATTTTTCCACCCCCATTGCCTTCCCTCCTGCAGCCACACCAGGCTAACAGCAGTGCAAACAAGCCACATGCATGGCTAACAATCCCTTATAACACCTAGCATTTAGTGTCAAAATTGCTGGTTTCTGTTGCAGACAAACCCACAGCTTTTCATTTTCCTTTTATTATGCACAATCTTAGATTTGTTTTGGATTTTGTTGACCGCTAAAACTTACTTTAATGTCCGAGCAGCTGATTCCCACCGCCTATAAGGAAAGAAATGGGAGCTTTATCTGGCTCTTGTTTGCTTCTACTGTTTTGTTCAGCTAAACCATCCCTTCCTTTCAGTTCCTTTTACCAGTTCCCCAAAGGTGGTGACTTCATCGCTCTGGCTGGATGCCACTGCTGCAGCTTTTTCTGCCTCATACTCCAAAATCCTTTTTCCCTCCAACTTTAAAGAGAAGTCAGTAAAAAAAAGATTGTATGGATTTTACATGAAATGTATCATTTATGTTCTTAGAAAAACTTTCTAAGGCAGATTCAAGTTTGGAAGTTCTAAAATCAGATTTGTAACTTTAGGATTTGCTCAATTTGACACATAAATCAGCTCATTTAATAAGCTGTACAAGTTAAGTCCATACAGTCATTATTTTTTAAACTTTTTCTTTTTCCCATCTGTTTCTTTTACTGTGTCTTTTGACTGTCCAGTATTTACTTTTTCTCTCTGCTCTTGTGTCTTTCCATCCTTGTGCTCCATTAGTCTACACTCGGATGGGTTTCCTCCTGTCAAAAGGTGACCACAGCTCTCTGATCCTTTGTGTCATAGTTTCAGGTTGTATGCAGTGGGGAGTCTCTAACTTACTTGTTTGTTTCTTGTCAGACAGGAAGTAAAACTGCTGTGTAATGTTTGGATTTGTGTTGTCAAAGTGAAGCCTCATCTATTGGCACATTGATCATTTACAGGGACCAGCTGATCAGGAGGAGAAGGTGGTGGTTGCCACGGAAATGGGGACAGCACCAGCCAAGCAAATGGTAAATATCTGGAATACTCAGAAGACAGTTTAAAACCTAACCTACCCAGCTTTTACATCATTTTTAAAGCCGGTATACATCTGTGCAGCTTATACCAACAAGTTTTGAGTAAAGTAAGAGTTCAGCCAGAGTCTGTAGTCCTGATTTGAACAGCATGAAAGGAAAAACAGGTGGTGACGGTGAAAGTTAAATCATAGAAGGGAAAAGTGTTGTGATGAAACTCAATTCATTGGATTTACTGTTGCTCCCATTCGCATCAAAGTTTGCAAGAAGTAATACAATCTACAGTATCTTTGACTGAGGAGGATTATTTATAGTGTCTAAAAACTAAAATCTTCCAGGGGGAGGATAAGCAGTTCGGCAAGAATGGCAAAACTGTCCAGAGAGATTACGTAGTAGAAATTATCACATGGACAATAATTTTTCTAATTACAGAAGTGTGGGGGCTAGCCCTCGATTAGTCATGTTTCTGACCAGTCTATTTTATTTATTCAATTTATGCTTCCATTAATAGTTGACATTTACCATGGTTTTATTTCAGAGGTGTTAGACAATGATCCACTTTTTTCTTTTTGTATGAGAAATTCAAGTTGTGGTATTGCCAGCCTGAAAATAGGTGATAAACATGAAGAAAATTGTACAAATTATGATAAATGTTAACTTTTATATTTTTGACTTTATCATTATTGATGAAAAGCACCACAAGCAGTGTTTTGTTAAAATAGGTTTTACTTTACCTTGAGCGTCGCTACATCAGGCACAAAAACAAAATCTTTTTTTTGTTTGTTTTTTTACCAGTTTACACATCTGCAGCTTATTTCTGCTCTGACTCCAAAACAACCTCATGGAAAACAGAACAACTGCAGTTTGTTAAGTTTGGCAAGAAAAATAAGCATATCAGACGCTGGACTGGAACGGGTGTTTCATTTTCCAGCAGTTCTACCAGAACTGAGGTGGATCAGCATCAGGTTTTCTTGCTACTGTGTGACAGTGTTGGTCCTGTTCAAGTGCTGCAAGCTTTTTATTTAATAATAACTAAATACTTCACAGGCCTTCAGTTGGTAATCATGTGTACACTGATCGCGACTCGATTAAACCCGAGAAATTGTTCAAACAGCTGGAATCGTATGTTGGAAAGTTTTAGCAGTTAATACCTAAAGTCGAGCTCATCTAAGTGTCAGACTGATCTCCTGAGATCACCTCTTGGTGTGTCTCAGTTTTTATCTTTTTATTTTTATCACAAAAATGTACTGTCAAGTGTGAATGATTGGCCATTTCATTTCAGACTGTGTATATATGAGATAGAGCACAGACAGTTCTCAGAAAGACTGGGTCCTAGCTCAAGTCTGCAGGCACTTATTTGGTTCTGTTCGGTCTTTCTGTGCCGCAGAGTCCTGACAGTGTGGAGGCGGCTGCCAAAGACATGCCAGTGGTCCACACAGAGACAAAAACCATCACCTATGAGACTGCTGAGGTAAACTTAAACACAATGTGACATCACAGTAGTAAAACACGGAGCTCTGTTATCAGTATTTTAGAGCCATGTTTGGGTTAAACTCAGTAATTAAGTCCAAAATTAACATATTTTTAATTGCCTTCCACTGCTTCTTGAGGGAAATATCTGGAGTCAGTTGCACAAAGCAACTTAAGATTTTAGATTTCACCAGCACAAACTCAGTGTCTGACTGACCGTTTACAGAGCTGCTCTCTGTATCCGTGCTCTTTCAAAAAATCAGAGGATTAATCAGCACATCCACTATAAAGCCAGAACCAATGTTGTGTCAAAACAAAACAAATACAGGAAAAATGACCCAGTTTCAACTA
>JAVKLF010000064.1:3595339-3606553 GCA_034783495.1 Millerichthys robustus | reverse complement strand
GTTCCATATAACACAGTATTGTATTTGATGTTGATTCTATGTTGCATTGTGTTTATAATGTAAAGCACTTTGAAATGTCTTGCTGCTGAAATGTGCTATACAAATAAAATTTGATTGATTGATTGATTGATTCATTGACTTCAGAATCAATGATTGTGATTTTAGGCTGCAGCATTTTTCCGCTCAGTCATTAGCGAACAATTCCACGTCCATGTGCCAGCATTCGTCTGCAGGTTTCTGCCAGTTTCAGTCTTAAAAGTTTGGTTTCATTTTATTGTAAATGAGAGAAAAGTGATGTACAGAGATTTGAAACCTAATAAACCAGTTTATGATTGGAAAGAATAAGCAGTTCCCAGGTCAGAGAGGATAAATAACAAGAATCGGGCTTGTTGTGACACAAAACTCTCACTGTGAAACAAATAGCAAACATCTGTCATCAGTCAGTGGACGTGCACACAACTGACAAAGTTAAATAAGCGATTGCAGTTTGTTTAAATTAAATCACTAATAAGAAATTAGATGAGCTACAGTAAAGTATTATAAAAGGGATTGACAAAAGTGTTACTGTGATATTATCTAAATATGCCATGTTTTTTTTACAGGTTGACACCAACGGTGACGCAGACCCCGGAGTGCTGCTGAGCGCTCAGACCATCACCTCGGAAACCACCAGCACCACCACGACCACACACATCACAAAGGTCAGAGTTCATCTGTTGTCTCTTTAACCGCTCGACTTTCAAAGCTTCTGCTTACCTCTTTTGTCTCTGTTTGCTGGCAAAACTTAAAACACGGTAACATCTTGGTAAACTTGAGCAAAAATGTTTTTAAAAATGAGCAGAAACTGTTTCAGTTGGCTGTGGATACTTTTCCAGAATATACAACATTTTTAAGAAGATCCGGTTTTTGAGACTGATTTGTGTTTTATCAGCTAACATAAGTTAAATATTGCTGGGTAGACAACCTAACACGTGGAACATTTTTATTAAACATGGCAGATTTGTTGTGATGATTAAGTATGTGTTTTTCTGTTGATCAGACGGTGAAAGGAGGAATATCCGAAACAAGAATCGAGAAGAGGATCGTCATCACAGGGGACACAGACATTGACCACGATGAGGTCTTTACATTTCTTGCTTATCTGATTTGATATTTTTTATGCACACAGTTGTGACATCACTGACTCTTGTGGCTTTAAGTTTGCGAGCAGTCTCATGACGACCGTATGAAATCTTCAATCATTTGCTCATAATGTGGTTTTTACAAATACAGGAACTATAACAAAATGTGACTAGGTGGCTTCTAGGCATACTGACTCACAACCCACCTGCTCTTCCCCGTTCTCTGTCTCCCCCTGGTGGTCCCTGCTGGCACTGCACCCCCCCCACAAATTATAGGCTCTGGCTCAGGCCATAAAGGAGGCTAAAGAACAGCATCCTGACATGTCAGTGACCAAAGTAGTCGTACATAAAGAGACAGAGATCACACCAGAGGAGGGTGAGGATTGACCCAGGTAAGAAAACTAGTCCCAGTCCCCAACTCCCGTCCGGTTTAGTTTGGGCTGCTTTTTATTTGGTTTGGATCTCCCTGCTTTTCTGTCGCACTTACTTCTTGTGCATCGTACTGTGGTTATTTCAGCTTCACCCATCCTCGCAGGGAACAGGACTGCTGTCGCCTGTGTGCACACAGACCAGATATTATAGTCTCAACTCATAACAACACAGTTCAAAACACTCCTTCCTGTTGGAGAAAACTAAATCTTAGGAAACAGTTATACTTCTTTTTAGGTAAATAGTCTAAACTGAGCTCTTAATCTTTTTTTATGGTACTCAAGCCAGTGCTAAACTGACAAGTAGGAAACAGTTGTCGTATTGTGCAATATTCTATGAAAACATTTTTGCTTTTTGTTTTTTCAATAATTGTTGTCCACATAACAAATATACAGCAGTGATGTGAGAAGAAAACCTGGCTGAACTGGCTTCTGCTTCTTAGAGGTCTCAGCCCTTTAACTGCAAACACGCTCACATGGACTGAAATCTGATCTTATGTGTACACAGAGGAACTTCAGTCTGATTTTAACGTTAAGAAGTGTGTGTCTTAAACCATTTTAATGGAACTCATTCTGGCTGATTTGGTTGAGAAAAAAATACATTCACGACATTTGTTTCAAAAATAGTGGTTGTACTGCAAAGTGAGTTCTTACTTTCAAACCAACAAAAAGAAGTTTTTCTCTAAGAGTTTCCAGAACAGCTTAGTTTCCAACAATTTCTCAAACGTCTCCCTCCAGTTAATCTATTTCCTTCTTGTGTTTTGAGTAAAGAAAAAAAAGTAGGTCAGCAGTCCTTATTTGCTGTTTCTGCAAACTTCCCAGATGTGTTTCAGCTTGTCGTCAGTCTGCGCAGCGAGGATTTCAGCCGGTGTGAAGCTGCTTGAAGGAACTTGCCATTCCATCTCACCCAATGCGTGTCTTCCTTTACCGTCTTGGCTTGAGCATTTTCTGAGTTTGGAAGCTGCTGGTTGTCTCGTTCGCTCCCCATTCACCTTTTTGGCTCCCCAGTTTATTTCATGAGTGTCCGATGATCCCGAGGAGCAAAGCTCGGGATGAGCAAGCGTGCATGAGTGTGACTCACCAGATGGGAATGCTTGGCTTTGTTCCTGCAGCCTCGCTGTTTAATAGCTGTGTTTGACGAGCACTATTAACACCCTGCTAAATATTTTCTCTGTGGTTTCTCAAAGACTTTGTCTGTTTTCCAGTTCAGACACACACAGTATCGGGGTCAGAATAAGAAACATTTTGCTGCTGAATTTACAACAACGGGGTCCTATTCTGAGAAACCCCCTCACAGCGAGGTGCCAAACAGAGTGAGCTACCATCTTGCTTTATTCTAACATTTACAACTCATCCTAAAGGTTCCCCAGATGGCTTTGGTTTCTTTATAAGCAACAAGTAGGCGTATAAAGTCATTTATTATTTCTTTTTTTTAATGTTTCTAGAAATTTGAAATAGATTCAGATGCTGTTTATTAGCAGCAGTCTGTCACAAAGATGCAATTGGTTCCAATTTCTGTGATTCTGTCTGTGAAAAATGACAAAAAAGGCACAGTTTGACAAATAAAACTTGCCATATGGAAGCTCATTGATTCCCAAACTTTGATGTACGACTCGTGAAATAACAGCAGAAACTTGTGACCACAAAGTACGCAAATCTCACAATTAAACCAATTAAACAAGGATTAGATTAAATGGCCACTGTTTTGCTGTTTTTATTGACTAATATGTTTTGTTTCTCATAACAATTGTGGCAAATAAAATCCTAATCAACTATTAATGGGTTTTTTTTCTTTTTGTTTCTGCGGTAGAGGATCAGCAGAAGGATTTTTCAGGTTCTGTGTCAGATATTTGCTGGACTTATTGGTTTTTTCCTCTTTGATAAAGACAAAAAAAACTGTTAGTCTGCTGTAGTTTTCCACTTACAACTTGTTTTTTAAAGTTTAAAGCTGTTGTTAAACCACAATACTGTACACAAACATTGCTTATTGGCACTTCTTCATGTCACCTCAGACCCATTCAGCAGCTTTTTAGACGTGTCGCTTCCTTTTTTTAAGCTCAAAACGCTGAATTTCCTGTGAAAGAAAAGCAAAGTTTTAATGCTCCAGACTGCACTTTCTTCTTGAGTCCTCATAGATTCTGAAGATTTAAAAGGTTTTAAAAGCAATAAACTCTTATCCTCCAACGTGCACAAGCTCACATTGTGACTTTAATCCAGTGGATCTATGGATGTTTACCGCTGAAGTCCTTTTGTTTACATCCATCCACTTTATTTTAACCAAAGTAGGTTCATTTAAAAATCCTGACTTTTCACACTTTTAGAAATGTTTACTAGAAAGATGAATGAAAAGTATTGCAGAATAAAGCACGATGCAGGTTGATGAATATTAAAAAATGGTGCTCACTCTGTTTCACCCCAAACGTGTGTGTATGTGTGTGTATGTGTGTGCGCTTGCACCTTTACAACTCTGTGGTCCCTCTGTGTTTCGTTATGCGTGGGTAAAACCGTAGTAATCTTTCTTAAGGTTTGTTTTCTGTGTTTGGTGTGCTGCGCTGCGCTGCGCTGTGGCGGCAGAGCCTCAGATGTAATTAAACACGCAGGAGGTTCTCACTTCTGACTCATCTGCTCTTCCAGGAATAAGACCGAGGGGCTGGTTTCTACCCAAACCTCCCAGAAGCTCCACACACTCACTCTACGTCGGGACTCCGAGGGGAACCCCGCTCTCCAAATGCTGCAGCTCGCTGCTACACTTACAAACATCACCCGCAACACCAATAAATGCATTCTGCATGAGAAGGACGCAAACAAGAATTATCAAACAAATGAGAAGATAATGCAGAAAACTGTCTAATTTTTGTTTTCCTTTTTGAAGTCTGAATCCGTCTGCACGCTGAATCCCTGCGTGCAGCAAAGCAAACCGTTTGCTTTCACTGCCTTATATGACTTGGACGCATTTTTATGATTACCGAAAATAATTATTGTAGCAACGTTTTTATTTATAAAATAAAGAAGCCATCACTCCAGAAACCTGTAATTGCTGTAGGCTGTGTATGTTAGAGAGCCAACACTATGTAACCTCGCTGTAGAAGTGCCGACCTCGTTTGCAAACACAAGCATTGCTTCACTCCTTTCAACAGCCTAATGATTTTTTCATCAGGTGTGCCACTACAGATAAATACACCTCAGCACTGTACATAACCAAGCTTCCTGAGGAAAATGGCTTGTGATCTTTTAAGATTGATTAGTGTCATGTGTGTCTGCATTGCATTCATTTCACTTTTTATTGTAATTTCAGTGTTTTTGTTTTTGTTTCTCACAACCTCTGTTCAGATCTGTTTTGGCTAAAGCCAAGAAATCAATAAATAGATTTTTAATTTACGTGCCTGCGCAGGCTTTGAATGTTTTCCCAGGGTTAAAGATCGGCTGCAGCACAAGTCCCGTGTTTTGTGTGACTGTGAGGCAAAGGGCTCAGACAGCCGGGTTCTGCCCCAAACAAGATCCAAAGCCAACCCCACACGCCAGCTGTTTGTCTCCTTCATCACTTCAGATGTATCTGCCTCACGTTCTCGGCCATATTTTCCATAGAGTGGTGGCAAATGCTTTCTTTTTTAATTTGCTGTTTTCCTCTGAAAATAATAAAGTGACTCCAGTACAAAACCTTCTCAGCTGTACAAGTTTGTTTTCATCCTCTGATTTAGCCACTCACAAAAGTTTATTTAAAAACTTCAATTGTTACTAAACTCAGAAATGGAAGTGAGTAGAGTTAGCAGACTACAGCGTATGATTTCATAATGTAACAAATGTGCTGAACACATTTCATTGGTCTGAAGAACCCGCGGCAGGACGAGGCTGAAGGCCCCGGAAGCCTCGCCCCTCTGGGGGAAGTTAACGTGCGTGTCGAAGATAAGAAGAACATAAAGAGGTATCACTCCGTTTCTGTCGTGCGCAAGAGAGTGAAGGGAAAAGCGTCTTAAAGTTCACTTTGAAACATTTATTTTTGCCTTTAAACTTGTGATCCAGTTTTCGTAGTCAAGGACTAATGTCTTACGGCACTTTAATTCAATAGCCTAAACCAGTAGATTAAAAATATGTAGGTAATACTTAACTAAATGGATTTTCAATAAAAAATCCTTTAACCTTTCATTATTTTTTTATAATTATTTATATTGTATTATCAAATTTGACCCAAAAAAGTAATTATTTGAGCAAAAATGTACTTCCGTTGGAAGAAGCAAGAAGGTTTTGTTGTAATAAAGCATTAGGTGACTAACGCTTTGTAACAGTACATTCATTTTTTGGTAATAAAATATTTTTTGAGTACACGAAAGTGCTGTGAGTACAAGCTTTTTATGATCCAAAAAGCATGATCCATTGAAAATGGCTTCTCAGAACACGTTTTATGAAGCTTTTTGTATTACTGTTTGTCTTTAAAGAGAAAAAAAAATCCTCCTGGAGGGACGCATTGTCTTAGGATTAGACGATCTTGAGTGCAGTTCCAGCTCCGGCGCTGTAGGTGGCAGCAAAGCGATGTCGCGTTTCCTTTGCGCCGCACAGTCACAACAAGAGGAGGAAGAGGAAAAACGACTGCTCTGGATCTGGATCTGGATCGTCGTCGACTGCCTTGCGTGACAACACAGGGATTCGGGCTCAGGGTTTAGGTATTGGCTCTTCTATTCCGACTCTCTGTGTTCGACCGGCCCGGGAAACCGTTTCGAAACCGTCTTGGTTCGGCTCGGCTCGCGAACTGACTTTTCAGGCTGCAAGAAACAAACCCGCGGAGGCTTGTTGCTGCGGACCAAAATGGCTGGGCGCAGTGAAATGTGAAATATTACTCGCTGAGGAGATCTTTTTCTTTAAGCAATGTGACTGACACGTAAACACTGGACCGAAAGCGTGTTTTTAGCGCAGAGAAAAGTGCGGCTGGTTTTTCTTGTTCGTGTTTTTATTTCTTATTTGCATTCTCAGGCTCGTCTCGGGCCTCCTGTCGTAGTTTTTTTTCTGTCCTCCGTGGTTTCTGCGTGATTGATTTAGCCACTTTTTTGACTTCCACTCTAACTGGTGTACAATCATAAACGGATACTTTTTATTGCAGTTACTGTTATTTTTTCGTGTTTTATCTCAAGTTGTGTCAGCTACAGCTCCACCCCTCAGCTGTGCATGGTCCATCATCTTGTGGGAATCAAAATATTTGACAAGTCTGCTGTCTTTCCTCTGCAGGTTGCTCCTGATTGACCTGCAATATGTCTGATTTACTGAGATATATCGACTATGACCACAAAGCCACCTTCTTGAAGATGCTCAACCAGCAGAGGATGGAAGGTGAGCACTGTGACGTGGTGGTGGTGGTGGAGAACATCGAGTTCAGGGCTCACCGATGCGTCCTGGCCGCCTGCAGCAACTACTTCAAGAAGCTCTTCAAGAAGCAGAGCGACGAGGACAACTCCATCGTTGAGCTGGACTTCATCCGCTCCGACATATTCGAGGAGGTGCTCAACTACATGTACACGGCCAGGCTGGCAGTGAGGAAGAAGGACATCAACATGATGATGTCGTCCGGTCAGATCCTCGGCATCAACTTCCTAGACAACCTGTGCACCCAGAAACGAGAGCTGACCAACATGAAGACCCGAGAGAACCAGGCTCCAGACGACCACGGGATGAGAGCGCAGGACGCCATCCTGAAGGAGCTGGCCATGGAGGAGGTGAGGAAGAACAGCTTCTACGACCAGGGGATGGACGCAATCGGGCCCGGTGGTTCTCACGTGTCCCAGCCTCACAATTACAACACCAGCATGGGTAAAGACCCCCACTCCCACAGCTGGGCCTCCGCCACTTCCAGCGACATGAAGCTGGAGTACCTCCTCTATGGCCACCGTGACCACGGCTCCTGCCAGACCACGGGAGCCAAACCCATGGACCACAACGCCAAAAAGGAGCGCCTGCTCACCGCCAACCGTCCATATGGCTGCGAGCACTGCCCCAAAGCCTTCACCACAGCCGCCCACCTCAAGGAGCACCTGAAAATCCACTCGGGCTTCAAGCCGCACCGCTGCGTGGTGTGCGGCAAGGCCTTCATCCGAGGCCCCGACCTTAAAAGGCACGAGCGGGTCCACAGCAACGAGAGGCCCTTCGCCTGCCAAATGTGCGAAAAGGCATTCAAGCACAAGTCCCACCTGAAAGACCACGAGCGGCAGCACCGGGGTGAACGGCCCTTCAACTGCGGCTCCTGCGACAAAGCCTTCATCAAAGCGTCGGACCTGAAGCGCCACTGGAACACCATGCACAGCGCCAACCCCCGCAGACAGGGACTGTCGCCCGCCGCCTCCCAGCACACACAGGCGGACGCCACCGACCAGAGAGACTGGAAACTGGAGGCCGGGTCACACTCGCACAACTCTGGGGACTGCTGAGTCCCGGTTTGTGTGCTCACACAACTCACACTGACATCCATGCACACCTAAAGCCCACAAATACACACTGTCCCGAGCGTGTGACGGGCCGCGGGGCCTGGAATCACACGGACAGAGATAGACGTGAGTAACGAGATCATAGCATGTTCATACAGACTGTGGGGCTGTATTATTATTATTATTATTATTATTATTATAAAGAGTTATGTCAGAGCAATGTTTCCTTTCCACCTGTAAAGTCATGTAAATGTTTAGTTCATTATACTATACATCTATTTTTCACAAAGTATTGTCGATATCTAGACTGAGGGGTTCTCATAACATTATTTTCTTTTACTTTAATGAGATATGTAACATTTAAATGTTTGTTTAACCTTTAATGGATTTTATGGAGATAAAAGAGAGCAGGAAGAGAAAAGTGTCGGGCGGGGAAGCGGATCTTCTGCATAACATTTGTTGCATTGAGTATATTCATGTGGATGTTTTTAATGGATGTGTTTAGTTGTATTGATTGATATTACACTGTAAAAGTAAAGAGTCGCCGTTTCGACGCAGATGATACCAAAGTCTTGGGATTCTGACGGATCGTCTTTAGAGACTGTCCTGCCCCAAGCAACCGGCCAACTAGATTTACTGTTATACAGTATAACTGTCATCCAGCTATCAACAGGTAAATGATAGGTGTCTGTATATACTGTAGCTTAGTTTGTTGCACAACTAGAGTTCACAATAATGACTTATGCACATATAACATTGTCCTACTCCTACACTTTGACAATAAACACCATTTGCTGTGTTTTATTGTTGTTGAAAAGTTGTTTTATGGAAAAAGGCAACACAAACATCTGTAAAAAAAAACAAAAACTGATACGGTCTTTAAAAGTTTTATTGTTTGGTTTTGTATTCAGCTTCCTTCACTGGAGCCTACTGTGTCGAAACGTCTCGTTTTGTGACGTTCCTATGTGATCAGGCCTCATACACTGATTATATCTGGCCTACGAGAGACACTATCCTGCAGGTTTTAGATGCTTCTCTCTTTTGACACATGATTTGAATGAATGAGTGAGTAACAGGCTTTTGCAGAACTTACAGACCTGCGGAAAAGCAGGGAAACAACTAAATATTGCAGGGTTGTGGCCATCGTGGACTAGGATTGGGCACCATGGATCTAGACCTTCCTACCCGGAAGTCAAAGCCAGAACATGACGATCCTGTCCCAGTAGGTGTTCTAAGTCCCGTCCTCTTCACATAAACAAACAGATCGTTGTCCTTGGTTTAAAGAAACGATTTCTGGTGTTTCATGTCGTTCATGATTGTGAGCAGGAGGCGTAGGTGGGACTTAAAGACACACATCCTGAGTGTGCAGACTCTGGTCCCAAAAATACAACATGACACCTTCAGTGACCCGGGACCTTCTGGCTTCAGGTCTCACCGACGAGACATGGTGGGGGTGTCCAATCCTTGTCCTCGAGGACCATTGTCCTGCATGATTGTTCTCCTGCTACCACACGCCTGATTCAGTGATTTAATTCACCTCTTCAAGTTCTGCAGGAGAGTGTTAATCAATCATTTGAGTCAAATCAGGTGTGTTGGAGCAGAGAAACCTCTGAAACATGCAGGATGGTGGCCCTCAAAGGACAAAATTGGCAAACTTTTTGGAAAAAAAGACTTCATATTTTGTGGCAGGCCAATTTATCATAAAATAGGATCTTTGTTGCTGATAAATCCGTATTTCTGTTTAAACAGCTTGTGTTTGAACTCCAAACTCACCAAAAGTCACGAAGACGGGTTAAGAACAAAATGAGCCGCTGCAGCAGGAAGTAAGACGTCCGTCTGAGGCTGAGTTCCTCTGAAGTTTGGAGTTCCCAGTCAGAAAAACGAAGCAGATTTTATATATTTAAAAAAAGGCCAACCATTCTTTTCGTGGCAGAGTTTTAAATGAAAACCATCCTACGGCGAGAATGTGAGGTCTGTTAGCACCAAGAGTGAATGTTGGGGATGACTCTCAGCTACTACCACATCAGCTTCAATTCAGCTGAGTTGTAGCCATTTTAGGATTGACTAGTTGTGGCAGCCATCTTGAATTAAGTTAACCAGTTGTAGTTGCTCAACCTATTATTTCTCACGGGAAGTTTTATTAAAATCCATTCAATGGTTCATAAGATATTTTGCTAACAGACCAAAGAACACACACACAATCATTTGCCTTTGGCAGGATTTGATAAACAGTCGTTTCATTGTTTAACATTCTTATTAGAGAATAAATCTTTACCACATGTAGAAACTTTCTTCTTTTGGTTTATTTGAAACGTTTGCTCTGTTCAAGTCAGACCCTCGACTCTCTTTGACCCGATTGTCTCGTGAATAAAAAAAAAAAAAAAACACTTTCAGTTGAAACCAGCTGGCACACACCCAATACTTTTTTTTTCCTTTTGTTTCTTTTCCTAATGAAACTTCTCTGCAGGCAACACTAGATGGTGCCCTGTTCAAAGCCACTGACCTGTTTCTGCCCAGTTTGACCCGCTCCGGTCCGCGGTGCAGAACCCTGGAGCTGTGTGAGAGGAGAACGTTCTGACAGGACAGTGGTGATGACTGTGGGAAATGAAATGTGTGCACCCTCGCTCCTCAACAGCTTCCATACATCAGAGAAGGATGGAGCGCTGATGGAGTGTGTTGTGTCTGTTAGCAAAATATCTTGTGGATTTTGATGAGACGCTCATGTCAAGATGGCTGTCGGAGCTCAGCAACCTTGGCAGCGTCTTGGCTTGGAATTTTGATAAGCAAATTGATTGCAGTGTGTGTGTGACAACTGAGCGGGGGTCACAGAGTGTGTGTGTATTCATGCAAGTTTGTGTGTGTGCGCGCTTTCACCCCGGAGTGTTTACATGTTTGTACGTTTGCATCTGTAATGAGTTCTGTGCACTCAGGTACATTCCTGTGTGAATGACAGGCAGCAAGTGATCGCATGTGTGTGAGGGGGCATGTTTAACTACCCTTGTGAGAACATTTTTAAACACTGTACTATACTTGTGAGGACATTTTGTCTAGTCCACACAAGGGAAAATGCTGTCTGTGGGTCAGGGGTTAGGGCTCAGGTATGAACTAAGTTTAGGTCAGGGTTAGGCTGTAGAAATTAATGAAGTCAATGGTAAGTCCTCACAAAGATACCATTACATGACTCTCTCTCTGTGTGTGTGTGTGTGTGTGTGTGTGTGTGTGTGTGTGTGTGTGTGTGTGTGTGTGTGTGTGTGTGTG
>JAVKLF010000064.1:3547169-3558934 GCA_034783495.1 Millerichthys robustus | reverse complement strand
GTTTTTATGTCTTATGGACATTTTTTTTGTAAAATACAAGCTAGGCTGCTGTTTGGCAACTGTTTACAGCTGTAGTGATGTTTATACATAAACAACTCTAATACTGCTCACAAAGTTTCAGCCATTGGGTGCAATAATGTTGTTAGGATTTCAGCCTTTGAGTCGTTCGTTCTGCAGCATTAAACCTTTAAATAAATCAGCATGTATAAAACACACGAAAAAAAGGAATGTAAAGTCTGAGTAACCGAACTGAATGGGTGTTTATACCTTATTTAAATATTCTAATTACATTCTGTTCCAAGAGTAGACAAGTGCAAAGTTGGTGATTTCTTTAGAAAACAACTTCTATTTGATGCAGATTAGATGAATATTTGGACGGGAAACTCAAATTGCAAAAACAACCAAGCATGATTTTAGAATGCAAATCATCCAGAATCACGTAATATTGTGTGTTTTATCTTAAGAATTTGATCGTACTACCGGTAATAGTTTACCAAATGTTCTGCAGCCGAAACACCACCAGAGGGCAGCAAACAAAAAGGTTACTGCTTCTTTAATATGCTTCAATAACATGATATAAATGTGTTTTGATCTACATAATACAGTCCACACTTTTGTTTTTGTTTCCCTCGTTCTGACCTCAGTCTCCTAAAACTCTTTTTGCATCATGGACTTTGTGCTCTGCCGGTGAGGTTCTGGTGCTGCTCGTCCATCCGGTCCTCCTGGTACTAGCAGCACCTCCTGGTGGTCAAATTGGGCTGTCGGGTGAGTTTAAAGGAATCGTTGCTTTCTACTTCAGGGTTTTCCAGGGGTGGGATCTGTTTGCCTAAAAGAAAAAGCACATTTAAAAAAATGTATCTAGCAACACCTTTTGTTTAATAAATCTTGGCCATTTTTCTCCGCAAACTGTCTTAGAGATGGGAAATCCCTTCTAATAATTTTTGGCTTATTGTGAACTTTGGGGATTTCTGTTTTAAACATAAAGCTGGATCTCCCGAGGACATCATTCTAGGCTAATAAGAACTGAGTTTTCAAACCAGCACCTTCATAAATAAAACTAGCTTGTTGCTAGCCTGGAAATAAATCACCAAATTTTGTCAAACTACGTAACATTTGACTCCATTTCTGCCTACAGACTCTCCAAAATGTACAAAAGACATGACTGTATGTATGAAAGAGGCTTTAGATAAATATAATATATAAATTATACAGATGACAGAGAGATGACCAGAAAAAAGAAACTTACTGATTTTCTGAAAGAGCTCCTCAACATTAACAGCGTTTCTGGCACTGGTCTCAATAAAAATAGCTGCGATTGATTCTGCAAACTCCTTCGCTTCCTTCATCGGAACTTCCCTTTTGAATACAACGAGAGCCGAGAGAACAAAAGTTCCGAAAAATTAAATCCAAATAAATGATCAGTGTAAAAACTGTGCAGCTATTTTTTCAAACATCTAAAAGTTCTTTGTGCAGGAAAAAAAAAACCATTTCTCTGTTCATGGTCCTGTTTGGGCAAAAGAAAAGTAGATTTTTCTTTTGCCCAGGTCTCTCCTGTTAAATTCACAGATTTGTTGATTAAAGCTCTGACAGTCAAACAGGAGAGGTTCTTGTACCTGATGTCTCCTAAATCATTCTTGTTTCCAGCTATGGCCACAACGATATCCTCTGGACCGTGTTCTTTCAGCTCCTTCACCCACTTCTTCAGTGTCTGAAAAGAGTCCTGGACAACAGGAAGACACTACGGTCAGCTCTGGCAGAGGCTTTTATTACAAAAATAAACCTTTTTAAACTTGTGTCGCAGGCAGTGCTTTAATGTTTTCAGACAAGTTTCCATTAGGCGACTAGGAAGGAATGACATTAGTAGATCAGAAACACGAACATCTCAGAGTGGAGGAAAAGCAACTCAGTTTTGCTTCCTGTCTACTTTCTGTACGACGATTCTTCCGTTTTCCATCAGGTCTCATTTGATACAGAGAAGTTTAAAGTCAAACTTACCAGTTTAGTTATGTCATAGACGATGACAGCAGCAGCTGAGCCTCTGTAGTACATGGGAGCTAATGAGTGAAACTTAAAAAACACAAGGGGAACATTTTAAAATAATATGTCTGAATCATAACATTATAACTGCTTTATGTCACAAGAAAATCAATATGAAACATTAATTAACTGAACCATCCTTAAAAGCTACAGATCACTGGAATAATACACATTTCCTAATTAGCATTGTTTTAACTATTTTCATATAGTTGCACTTCTTGTGCAAAGAGTTTATTTCCTTTTGCTACCTTTTAAGAGAATACTAAATTGAATTTTTAGAATACCATAAGAATAAAGATTGAAAATAAAACAAATTTGTTGAACAGACATGGTTTAAAATCAACAATGAAGACCACATCGGTGGTATTAAAATAAAGAGTTTAATATAATTTATTTAAACGATTTCCTTTATTGATTGTTGAGTTTGTATCAGATATTTTTTGTGCTTGAAGGCTTTTTATTGTTGTGACAAAATGTGCTACTTAAGTAAAGCTGCCTCTGCTGTCATCAGCATAAATGTGCAGAGTACTTTCCTCTCTGGTGATGATGATGTAAGCAAAACAAACAGTCTGAAATCTCTCCAACTACAAAGAATCTCTCGTTTGTTTCCCACCACCATCGTAACACCTTCACCTCAACAAGTGATCTGACTAATTAATATTTAGGGACGACCTTAGTGCCGAAGGTCTGTTTTCTCGCAAATCCAGGAAATACTTGAACTAGATTTTCTGTGCTGTAAGCAAGTTTGGAAAGTCTGAGGTAAAAGACAAAAAGTTGGTCAAGATGGTCAGAATATAATTTTCTCCTAGGTCATTCAGAAAATTATGTTTACTCACTCGTTCTTGTCCCGCCGTGTCCCAGATTAGAAATTTATGAAGCTCATTTCCACACGGTACAGTCTTGGTCAGGAATGATGCCCTGTTGATTTATTTTACAACATTAATGTCATTCATAAAAAATAGTAATAACAAAAAATAAATTTGTTTGACTCATCGGAAAATGGATTATAAGGAATAACGGTGTTTGATAGTGAAACCAGGTGACTGTTAAGGTTGTCAACCAATGAAATAAAAAAGGAGGAATAAAACAATGACTGCGAACTCATTTGGTTAAAAAAAAAACACAACTTTATATATTTTTGTGACATTTATTCTTCCTGATTGGGTTTTATTTTAATAATCAGGAAGTACATAAACGTCATTGAGATGAAAAATATTACAGTTTCTCATTGAACTTATAATTTATACTTTCTTGTCGTGCATCAGAAGATTTTCTGTCAGTAACAGGCGTAAAAGGTACTCACTGCAATAACATGGACAGGTAAAATACAAATATTTTCTCGTCAATGATTATTGTGTCCCTAAACTAAAAATTGATCAGCCTAATATGTGACAAGTTGCTCACTACAAGTTGCATTCTTTTTACCTATGTAAACAGCCGAAGTGACTGAAAAAAGGTAAACAAAAAGCTTGTTTATTTCCGTCATATTTGTTTGCCCACACACGTGACACGACTCAACCAAGAGCTTTGTTTACGTTGAGTTCGTACCCTTGTTTCACAACTGCACATGACTCAACCTCATCTGTTGTTCTGAGTATTGATCCACTGAAGCTCACGGGTCACAGTTCAGCACACAACTGATTGATTTGTTTTTCGTCTGTCTCCTCATGTGATCCGTACTCACCCTATGGTCGGGCTTATATTGTGATCGAAGTGGTCTTGAACGAATCGACAAACAATGCTGGATTTGCCAACACCAGTGTCCTGAAAAGAGAGAAGTCTGACATCAGTCACAGCACAAAAACAATGTGTGGTCACTTTGAGCCTAATGGGTTGTGGTCACAAGCTTTCGTTGGATCACCACTAATATTAAGCAAAAGTTTACAACAAAACCACTTATTTCACATAAACTAAAAAGGGTTTATGTTGGATGTTTTGTCCATTTTTGTATTGGTTCTGCATGAAACCAACATAAGCAGGTCTTATGTTGGTTTTTAATAACTTGAGCATTAATATCCACACTAGGAAAAGATGAGCAGCTGGAAATTGCAGTTAATTAAACTGTGCAGGTTTTTGTTATCTTTGCAGGACCGTTTCTGGTATAAATACCTACCTTGTCAGGACCAGTAGTCCTTTATGGGGGGGTCCAAAGACCGGTTTTAATAAGATGGAACTTAATTTTTGGGTTAGCGTTAGAAATGACTGGAAATGAATGGAAGCCAATGAACGGTGCTAATAAGGATAGAAATACAAGGTTGTGTGTGTGGATGTGTGTAGGCCTGGAGGTCTGAAAAGTTCATCCTTTTGTTTAAACTTCTTTAATAAAGTGAAATTTTGCTGTCCGAACCATACAGTTTATGTTAAAGTTTTTAAGGAAAAAGACAAAAAAAGGTGGTGTCTTTTTTTTCGCAGACGCAGCAGGAAATTTAACCGCTCTCGCGTGCGTCTACCGACAGGGTGACGTAATGGGTCAGAAACTGTCAAAAACCGTTAAGAAATTAAGATGAAACGCAAAACGAAATGCGAGTAATTTGCTAAAAATAAGTTATGTAAACGGTTAAACAAAAATAATACGACTTATACCGACCGATGAAGGTTCGTTTTGTTTCAAGACAAGTTGAACGCAAAGAATTAGACGGGTTGGAAAAAAATCACTCTAAAGTTAGATTACTGTCAGCGTCAACATGTTTTCGGTTAGGTCCATTCGCTTCACGCTGAAGGAATGTTTCCTCCAAAAACTGATCAACAAAAAAAACCCATCCTTGCTCAATTACTCACCCCTAAAAGACAAACTTTGAGCTCCCTTATCGCCATGGCAATTCCCCAAAGTGTCTAAATCATCATTTGCTCGTGTTAAATCGTCGACTTTGTCTCGTCATGTTTTAAAATCGCTTGCTTTTCTTCCTTTTGTTAGATGAAAGAAAAACCCAGCCCTGAGACAGTCAGACAGGCTGACCATAAAATTCAGATTTCCAGCGGTCCGTTAAGTTTACCGAAGAGCTAAACTTCCGGCTGAGCCTTTCAAAATAAAACTCGTGTATACAAATATTCTGTATGTAGATCAAGTTCTACTTAGTCAAACAAAAGCTCATGGATAACATACATAATCCTCGGACAAGAGGAAATATATAAATTTAAAACGTTTGTCAACTTTTACACCCCTGATTTGAATAAATGATGAACAGGTTTCTGCAGAACTTGAAGACCTACCAAAGAGCCAAGAAAAAACTAAAACATGCAGGATAATGCCTCAGAGAACCAGGATTAGATTGGGGGCTTGTGTCTCGATAAGCCCTTTGGGAAGTGCAGCTTTAATATCTTAAATTTCAAAAGATTTCAGCCTGACAAGATTTTGTTCTGACATATCAAGCAGATGTGGGAGAATTTACCAAAACGTTCAGTGGTTTCTGTAACCAATCCACGGGGAAACAAACAAATTAAGTTTCTAATTTACAGCATAAAAACAATGAAACAACTAATATTTGCAAATGAGAAAATGTTTCCCCTTAGTGATGCACAAATAAAGATACAGGTAAGTTTACCATGAATACTCTGAGCTTTTTATGAATATAAAACTGCTGTATGGTATGGCACGGTATGCTTTAATTTAGAATTTTTTTTTTTTAGTTTTCTTGTTTTGTTTTTTTTACTGAATTGCAAAAAATATTTTAATGAAGCAAATTAAAGCTGAATGGCATAAAAGTCTTGATTTTGAGACAAATATTTGGTGTGGCTGCATTCAGATGAATGTTTGAAGACTTTCAGATTAAACCTCCAGGTTCAGATTGACACTTTTATTTTTCACAGCATTGGTCTGTCTGGAACATTCTGCTACAAACGCAACAAACAAAGAAGTGAAAACAACCCCATGAGAAACTTCTGAGCCCAATCTGACATTTCTGTTTCAGGATAAATAATCAGGCGTCCAGATGAGGGACAGTCACACTAGAGTTATCCCTAAGGGGCATTAATAATTAAAATAAAAAAGAATATGCAACAACACATTTGAACCATAATATACAATAACGAAAAAAGCACGCCTTTGTTTTAAACAGCATTACACACAGAGATGATCCATTTTGAAATGATTGACTTATTTTCACGCATTACAAAAAAAAATTAAACTGAAGGGAAAAAAAGCCCCCAGCAGGTTTTTGCACACATTAAAACATAATCACAGATGTGTTACATTTATATTAAACTGAACAAATGAAATTGTTTGTAGATAAGAAAAAGCAGAAATTAAAAGTAATATTTGTCAACATGTTGCAGTTGTGAATATGATTTTCCTGCTCTCTTACATTCAGTTGACCCTCGTGAAGTTTTGTGCATTTGTTTTTTCCAAAACAGCAAGAGCTCCTAGAATAGATTTATTCTGTTTCTTTTTACGAAAAGCTATAAATTAAATCAGTGTTTTCTTCTCATATTTGTCAGAATATCACCTAAATGTACAACACACAGATAATCCAATCATAAAGAGCTTTTGTTACTAGTGGTTCTCTGGGACTTTTCTAGCATCTTAAGTTATGGCACAGTGGTAACTATCCTAACGTGAAATTTGCATTTAGTTGAGGGATAAAACTGAGTTAGAGCTACATCTTGTTTGGAGATCATTTCTTAACTCAATTACAAGTGAAAAATAAACTCGTCTCCTGCCCCTTGTAACTTCACGATCCCTTCATTTGCACCCTCTCCTTCTTTAAACAGGCTTGGCACTGCAGATTTAAGAGAAATGGTCCCTGGGATTCTCACGCAGAGGTAGCCGGTCGTCTGCTACAGCCGCTAATCTGTTCCTAGGTTCTGCGTTTTGCTTAGATAAATAAGAGACAAAGTCAGGACAACACAGACTACATAAGAGATGTCTCCTTGGCTGCCACTTGGTGGACACAATCACAAATAAATGCTTCGTGTGGACGACGAGAAACACGACAGGACGATGGTAGAGACGAGCTCGTTGCTGATCTCACATGTTGGTGTCCCTCCTGTCTTTGCTAGGCGACGGCTTTGAAGGGTCCTTGGCCGTCTTTCCGTTGGCAGATGCGAGCGTCTCGCCGGCAGCGGCGGCAGGGACGGAGCGTTTGGTTTGCGCTTCGCTGCGGGCCTCCGGGCTTGGCTGAGGGGAAGGAGCCTGCTCGGCCGGCTGGACGGTCAGTTCCTGCTGCTGTTTGTGGCTCTGCAGGAGGCGAAGCTGGACTCGGAGCTCCAGAATGGCTTCCTGCTCTTCGTGGATGGCCTGGTTCAGGTGGGTGTTTTTGTTCTGGAGGTGCAACAACAACATTACGGTGAATTTAATACAACTCATACACTGAATACGGCTCATGCGATGTGGCATTCCTGGTGTGTTTTCTGCTTTAAAGATTCTGCAGTGGATGCTGTTTTGACTGAAAACACATCTGTCTGTCTACTGTTGATGCACTTATTGGATATTTGTTTTAACACTGTCACTTTTTAAAGACTGGTTTGTGTGTAACAGCTGTGTTTGACACAGTAAAGTCAATGTTTCACTATTTTTTACAAATGCAAAACTAATTTTATACAATCATTTCACATAACCGCTGGCAGCCACCTTAAAAAGGCAAGGACTTCAAGTCTAGAATCATGACCATACACCAGTGGTCCTCAATCCTGGTCCTCCAGAGCCACTATCCTGCACGTTTTAGGTGTTCCTCTGCTTGAGCACACCTGACTGGAATGAATGAGTGATTAACAGACTGCTGCAAGACTTAAAGGCCAGCAGAAGAGCAGGTGAACCCTCTAAAACATGCAGGATAGTGGCTCTCGAGGACCAGGATTGAGGACCACTACCCTACACATAAAAAGGTTACCACTAACATTCTTTTGTCTGAGCTGCGGGTACGTGTGGAAATGTCCAAGGTAACACAAAACTCTCGAATGTGTCCCACCTCCAGTTCCTCATTTTGTTTCTGCAGATCTTCCAGAATCATCTGCAGCTCTTCCTCATCTTCACTTTCACTTTCACTGTCCGATGAGTACTCCTCCGTCTCACTGCGGCCCTGCTGCCGACTGCCGAGGAACACAGCGCCAGCTCACAGTTAGACCTGACCGTTTCTGATCGTAACGACTGATCTAAAATAAAACTCTCACCTCTGAATGTCTGCGATCTCGGCCCTCAGCCTCTCGATTTCTTCCTTCTCCGTGGCGATCTGCCTCCGCAGCACCTGCTCCAGAGAGATCAGCTCCTCCTGCTCCGTCAGGATCTCGTTCTCCTGATTATCCAAAACAAAACATTGTGCAGCAGATTTGTGAAATCCGGCACAAGTGGGCAACATTCTGTTGAATTAATCACACCGTCCTGTTTGCATACATGACTCACCTGTGCTAAAAGCAAGTTGATGACTTCCTCTTCGTTTTCGGTCATTTCCTCTTTTGACACATCTTCCTTTGACAGACTGGCTATTTCCTGAGCTATCTTACTCTCACACTCCTGAAACCCCACAAACAAAACAAAAAAAAAACAGATAACACAAACCACACAGATTCAAGACCAACTGGCTGATTGTTACACTTCTTAACTGAAATTAAAACAAGTATTTTAGTAAGACAGACAAACAGGACCTAAGAGAATAAGTGATTCAAGTACTCGTAGAGGACAACTCTCTGCAGTTTAGGATGAAAAAAAAAGAAACAAGTAAAGCTTACCTGGCGTTTGGCCTCCCTCAGTTTGCGTTTCAGAGCAGTCAGGATTCTCTGAACCTCCCAGAGTCTCTCTTCTTTAGACAGGTCCTTCACGCCGGCCTGCAGGTCTCTGTGCAGGCGGTTCAGCAGGAACTCCTGAACACAAAAACACCTTCGTGTTCCAATCTACCCATCGATGGTGATGATGAGCTTATTATGAAATAAATAGGCTTAGAAAAAAACAGTCAGCTGAAGGTTACAGTCACCCACCTGTCGTCTGATCTCCTCTTTGATGTTCTCCTGCGTCTCAGGCAGAGCCGGCATCGTCGCCATGTTGGACCAGCGCAGCGGCCGCACCACCGGCTTTAGGATGACGTCTCCAAACAGCTCCTTCACGTGGGTGAAGAAGATGTAGAGGACACGATTCCCGATCTGAAAGGAAAGATGAAAATGAGCCCAAACCACTCCTTTAGGTAGGTCTGAGAAAACCAGCTGTAATGTTTCTGGGTCAGATTCTTCACATAACAAATTCCTGCATATTTGTTTTGCCTCATTATCCTGTATTCCTCTCACTAATTAACATCATTTTTTTAAAACTGTGTTGTGGCTACTGATGTTTTTGGCTCAGAATAAGTGGGGCAACAACAGAATTGCCTCCTGTGGTGATAAATTAGCTTCACTGAACTGAGCCAAGATTTCAGAGATGAGTTGAACCAGTAAGAACTTGGCAAGTTTGTTGCTAATGGAAGGTCTGGGCCTGAATCAAAGCTGTACATTTCTTTTTGAAGTTTATTTTGGCTGAGATATGTTTTTCTGTTCCCTAGAAAGCTTCAGACCTGTATAGTGGGGTTGAGGACGATGGAGATGTTCTGAATGTTCATCTTGGTGTCCGGCTCTCTGGCGATGACGTGGTCCATGTGCGTGACGAGCCAGGAGAGAAGAAGTCGGCTCTCTGGCGCCGCCTCGGTCAGCAGCTTCTGGAACTCTGACACTTTCTCGGCCTCTGCCTGCCGACTGCAGGCGTCCTCGAACCGCTGGGCCAGGTCTCGACCCAGCAGGTTCTCTGGCAGCTCACGAAGATACTGCTTCAGCAGGCTGGCCACCGTGTGGGGGTCGTACTCCTCCAGGCAGGGACACTCCTCACGGTCATAGGCTGCTTTCAGTTCATCCACCTTAGACTTCATGCCTGACAGAGGAAGACATTACTGTGAGTGATCAGAAGGAAGTTTTGAGATTTACTCTGAAGGAAAACTGAAGATGTTTGATACCTGAGACCCGGTAGATGCCCTCACATTTCATGCCATAGTTTTCAATGTAATCCACACATTCCCTGAAGATGCCGGGCAGCTGGATGCTGTCGTACAGAGCTGTCCTCTTCACAGCTTCAGCCAGCGGAGCTCCGAAGATGGGCTTGATGGTGGGCATTTCCACTGGAACTGGCTCTGCCTCCGTAGTAGGCTTCTTCTTCTTCTTCTTCTCCTTCCATTGTTTGACCACATCAGCAGCTGTCAGGTCCTTTGACTTCTTATCCTTGGTCTTGTCCTCTTTGAGGCCCTTCTCCTTCACCTTAAAGTCCTTCTCTTTTTTCTTGGAGAAGCTCGGCTTCTTGAACACATGGATTCCCTTGGAGCGCTTCATCTTGGACGGGCTTTCTGCTTCATCTGCTGAACTGTCCTCCTGGAATGCGGCATATCCTTCAGCTGTGACAGTGAATTGTAGAAAAAAAAAGGTTAAATCTGTGGGGAGAAAGGCTTCTGCATTCTTATCTCCCTCGTATGATACGATAGCAGCAAAATAGAAACAGGAAGAGAGATGTGTGAGAGAGAAAGGAAACCAGAGGAGAGAGAGAACGGGGACTCGGAAAAGAGGTCAGCCACTGATTTAGCACAGCTCCCACAGCACCTTACATCTCTCTTCTCCTAAACAGACACTATTTTACTCAAAGCAAACAAGACATGCGTGGCCTTTTCCCAGTTTTAGTCCCCGTTTCTGTATTGACTGGTTTATCAAACCTTCACTGAGATCTTTGGGTGTTGCTCTGAAAACTGTCCATTTCTTCTTCGCTTTCCCAGCAGAAGCTAAATGCTAACACGGAAAACTCTGATACAAAGTGGACAGCGGAGACAAACACCCGCACTATGAGAGAAAACAGAATGGAAAAGTGGACACACCTCTTGTAACCAGAAGCTGATTAGGATCAGTTCAAACTGCAGTTTACCGACCTGAACCAGATGAACTAAATGAATAACAAATGAAAAGCATCTAAATGCTTTTATTACATACACACAGTTCTGTGTACAAGCTTGTAATATTTCACATGTTGCATGTTTCTCAATTACACATTTGCATGAGAATTGATTTGCAAATTTTTAAGTGAAATACAAACAAAAAGAAAAATTGTATGTACGTATATATATATATATATATATATATATATAAAAATGAGGAGCTGTACATAAAAGTTCCAATGAGGAGATTGTTCTGACTACAGACTGTGCTGTGTAATTTGATCAGATGTCTGTGTCCGGAAGTCATTGACCAATTTATACAGGTTGTTTTAACAACATTAATGTCATGGCTCTACTGTGGCACCAGCTTTGCTTGGACAGAAACTTCCCACGGAAGAGTCTGCACCACAAATGTCATAAGAGTATAGTGGATGAGAGTTGATGACCTGTCCAGGGTGTACCCCACCTCTCACACAGTGACTGTTGGAGATAAACACCAGCTCCCCGTGATCCGGAAAGAAAAAGCAGTGAAGTTAAAAAAAGAAAGATTTATAGATGTTCATTTTATGTCACAGCTGCACCTCAAAGTGTTCAATCATCTCTATTGTCTTCATATTTTGCTTAACTAAAACCAAAATTTCAGTTTTCTTAATCAAATATTGGATGTTTCTTCAATTAAATATCTTATCATTATAACTAAAAGTATAATGTGCAGTGTGTCCTTAAAATACGTTTGAGAAAACTTTACAACTGAAATAAAGACCTTTTTTTATCTGAACAAATAACGTAAATCACCCTTTTTCAAGTTCCTGCACCCTCAGTTTGCATTAGGATAAATGTCAAAAATATTTTTAAAAGTGTTTT
>JAVKLF010000064.1:3509321-3520137 GCA_034783495.1 Millerichthys robustus | reverse complement strand
TGTGTGTGTGTGTGTGTGTGTGTGTGTGTGTGTGTGTGTGTGTGTGTGTGTGTGTGTGTGTGTGTGTGTGTAAGGCAGCAAAGCCAGTTTACCTTCATACTCTCAGTGACACAAATTACACTTAGATGAAAGGTTTATTTTCTCTAAATGAAGCAGGACCACACAATGAACAGCACGATGTTGATCTTTACTCTACAGAGAAGATCTGAAGCCGCTTGTAAACATGGACTTCTTGGTTCTTGTAATTATGGCTGTACCATACACAAACTGTTTTAAACTCTCAGACCTGATGTAAACAGAACACAGTTTACAAACATGAGGCGGTAGGATTAGGATAAAGTAAAGATGAGAATTTTAGTGGATTATTTATCTGAGTTACTGGTTATGTTGGAGGGTTAAATCTATTTTTAGAAGATTCTGAATCGATTTTTAAATTTCAAAAGCTGATTTTGTTTATGTTAATCTGTCCTAACACTGTAAATCAGCAGAGCAGTTTTAAAATCGATCTGTCGTCATAGAATTACAGTAGATTTTCACATATTTTGAGTTTTTTTTCTTTACTGAACTCTGAAGAAAAGTTGTCTGAAAAAAAGCAGTAGTCTTTAGTCTTTAGTATTGATTTTAAAATACTTGGTTTGTTTAAATTTCCAGTGATAAACTTGATGCCAACAGCATAGCATATAGAGTTTTTAACAGTATGTCAGCAGTTGTGCTAATTGTTGATCAGCAGTTTGCAATTTTTGGGTCATTTCTTAAAAACTATAAACATTTAAAAAAAAAAAAACTGGTCTGAAAATATAAGAAAGACCTCTTTGTAATTTTATATATGTTGGAATAAAACCTATCTGTGCTTAGTGCTGGTAAAAGGATTCAGAACAAAAACCACATACCGGTAAATATTATTCTTGACGTAATGAGCTCATAAAAACATGTAGTGACGCTGGTTACTAAAAACAGCAAATAATCTTCCTAATGTACTTTTAAATGAAATTTTTCTAACAGCTGGGTCCTCAGAAACAATTTCTTGTTTTATAATTCTTAATCAATTTCCTCTGCCAGCTGCCGTAGAACCTAGAAATCATTTCGTATAATAATGTTTGGCCCCATTACGAAGCTTGGGAATTCCCCTCATTAAATATATAGAGTTGGTAACAAATCACCAAATTTCAAAACAAACTTTGTCTCATTTGAAGCTTTAAGGATGAAGAAAATTCCTCATTGTGACTTATTTTGTCGGCTCGGGTCACTTTTTAAACTATTTCTCTAAAGACTGAAAGTCAGACTAAATTATCTGCATTTTTTAAACACAAAACATTTTAGAGATATAAGAACTTTTTTCCCCTTTTATTGCTGCTGTTTTGAGACTAAATAAAACCCTGTCAGTGTTTGAAACGACAAACGTTGGCCTGTAGGACGAAGCTGACTGATGAGTTTTTAACAGTTTTGTAGGAACTGTAACTCAGGAGAGTAAGATCTGACTGTAGCTGCACAGATTACAGCTCAGCTGGAGCAGCTCTTTGTTGTTTTGGGTTTTGTTATACTTGTAGACAAAAAGAGATTAAAAATCCACAAAAAGGACCTCTAAAAGATACCATATGTATTTTACAGAAGTGACAGAAAACAATGTTTCAGTGAGTTGAATACATAATATCTTTAACGCCAACTATTCAGCACAGATGTGACGATTATCGAACAACTCCCACTACATAATAAAGATAAATATTTCATAAAAGGGAGCGAGTCGAAAATCTTCGTCAGTAGGTTTATGTGGAGTGGGGAAAAAATAACTGACCCCAACAGAACTTAACAGCTCATTTGGTTAATGTAACAGCAATAAAAGCTTCTCAATGAGTGTTAATAAAACCTGTTACGAACTGTTTAATCCTAAACAACAAATAGTCGGCAACCAGGAGAAACTTGGCTGCTTATGTCCTGATTTGTTATTTACTTACTTTAATTCAAAGTCTTATTTACTAGCGTGTTCATGACGAAACAAACAGAAGTTCAAACAGCACTCAAATACAAAACCACATACAGGGAAAAATAAAAACGGTTTACGCATCACAGAACAAAATTAAAGGTTGATTAAAATAAAGACATAGACATTCAATTAAATAACATACTTGTTTTTTTGTTTAGTGATCATCAGAAACATCAGTCAAAACAATTACGCCCAGATAATTAAAATGTAATTTAAATATATTTTAAATTCAGCTGGTTTTAAAGCAGTTTCCAACCGGATATTAAAATTTTTTGTAAGCCTTATGTAGAGTCAGATAAAAATTTTTTAAATGTAATGTCATATTAAACAAAGGCTGTTGTAGTTTCAGTTGGGGTTTCACTCCTGTTTTAAGCATCTTTTCATTGAATAGATCCGTGCAGGTTTGAACCTTGTTGCTTCAGAGGATGGAGCTACTACAGCAGTCGTTTCTCACCACCAGGGGGCGGTGTTAGAACATGGCAGGAAGCCAGCAGCTGGGCTAGTTTTATGCAGGGGACAGAAACTCACCAGTGTCCGAGTCTCGTTCCTCAGTGCGGGGCGGACTTGTGGTGAAGGAAAGCTTGCGCTTCATGGAAGACTTGGCTTTCCCTTCCTTCCCCAGCAACTCACTCCGGTCCAACTTCGGAGTTTTGGTGAAAGGCGACAGCTTGTCCTTGCTCTGTCACAGTTAAGGTCATAAAAAAGGAGAAAAAACAAAGTCAGGCATGTGGGAGAATGCAAAGGTGTGTCTGAAACTGAGAGCTTTGTGCGTTTGAATAAAAGCAATAAAAGTTCTGCCTGTAAATAACCTGCAGCAGCTTCATTCACAAAGCTCCAGTTTGACAACAAAAACTGAGTTGAGCATGCAAGACAGACCACAGCTTCCGCAAACATGTCGCTAATCTATCAAGACGTGCAATTTATTCTTTTCATTTTTTTATTACAGGCGATGTCTTTGCAACACGTTTTTACAGGTTTGGCTGTAAAACTGTATTTAATGTTATTTTCAAGGCAAAGTCATTACCAAGAGTGAAAGGATAGAGAGCAACAAATAAAAACAAAGCTACGCGGGAGAGGGAAGCTGAAATTGTGGTTTCAAATGTTGTGTAGCACCAGAACTACAAAACAAATTCAGTGTATGTGTTACTAATTTTAGGTCTATTGTGTCGTGAGATGCTGCACTCAGAGTATGTGTTGCTAATTACTCTAAGCTACTACCACGCCTCATTTTAGCTCAATAACTGTAAAATTTGTGTAGTTATTGCCAATTTTGTGCAGCTTTGTTTTAGTGTGGTGGCCATATTTGAGTGAATACTTATTATTCACTGGGTTATGAGATATTTTACTAAATCTACAGGCAAACAATAAAAAAATTAATAAAAAAAAGGCAACAATTATAACAAAAGTAAAAAAAAACACAGATGCACCCAACAACACCCACAGGAACTGGGCAAATTTTTTTGTGAGTTATCACAGTCCCCCCACCCCCATTTAGTGTTTTTACACTCTGATGTGCAGACAAAGCCTTTTCAGAGTCATTTCTTTTTATTGAGTTGCACTTCGGTGCAGTAAAATACATTTCTAGCAGAAGGAAAATGTCTGCAGTGTGGCGCTTCTTTGATCACAGCTAAGAAATGTGCCGACTGAAGCTGCAACGTCTGGCTTTGCTGAAAGCAGGAGAGAAACTAGATGTGACATTTGCTTAATAATAAAAACCATAAACAATTTCCCTTTTTATCTATGGGAATAACCAAGTGCTGTTGGTTGATATATATATATATATATATATATATATATATATTTGAAAAAGAGCTCTCTGCAGTGTTTAAAAAAAGTCGACATGCGTAATTTGTTTTATGACAAACCACTAAAACTTTAACACAAAAATTAGTCATGAGTAGCTGCACTAAATGTAAAAAATCAGAGCATTAATGAATTCATCTATTATTTATCTGTATTTGTAAATTAAATAAGCTCAAACCTGTGTGCATCAAACAGAACAATAAAATGTGTTTTAAAAGCTTTTTTTTTAAAGTTAAAGTAAAAAATACCCTGATGTGCGTTTCTAAAAATGTTTGTTTTTTAATTAATAAAAACGATCATGCAGATGTTTGTGGAATCTGTCGTCATGATGCAGGAATACATGACTGAGCTAAAACACACGATAGACCAACAGAGAAAAATCAGCTCTTAAAAGTTAAGAGTTAGGATAAAAACAAAAACAAATTTTTTTTCACTGTTTTAGATAAGTAATAAATGTATTGAGGAGTGTTTTTTTTATTATTTAACCTGATATAAATTAACAGGATTGTAAATAATTGTGTGTGTGAAACAGCTGACAGCAGTATAACCCAGAGGACGGGTTTTGCGTACCTTCTTCCCCACCTGCTTATCCACCATGGCTCCATCTCGGTCGCCCCCAGGTTTGGCCATGGTGCGGCACCTGACTAGCTTAGACGCCTACTGCACAGTCGGCTCATCATGCACCTGGGAGGAGAAGACAACAGCAATGACAAAGATTTCAACTTGTCCACAAAAAAACGTCTGAACAGACGGCAGAGATGAGTAAATCTCAGCTCGAATGAACTCCAGCAGGAGCAGAAAATGGTTTAAAGCACAAGCAGACAGCTTTTTTTTCTTAACACACTTCCAGCAAATGTCTTTCACAGACTCAACCACAGAGGAGTGAGGTGGCAGCTCGTGTGAGCAGATCTGTAATCAGGGAGTTTTATTGAACTTTCCATAGCGCTTCTGCAGAATCACCTGAAAGAAAACTCAGGAAACAACTACATGAGGCAGCGTGAATCACAGTGTTAGGGACTCTTCCGTCCTCGGTAGGATAACGTCCCCCTGCGAGTCGCCACTACAACACACTCATCGCTGTAACCCGAGCTACTCTGATGTGGTAAGTGACAGAGAAAACCAGAAGAGGAGGCAGGGAGGTGCAACGTGGGCCACAGCCTGGAGAAAAACGTATCAATCAGCTGAACCTCCCTCATGAAGTAATGTGACATCTGAAAATCATCACATCATGAGAATGATCATTTCAGTCATAGGACTCCATTCTCAAGTACTTTGAATGAACTTTCCCTGCTTCCTTTTTAACTCTCACACTCTTTGCTTGAGCAGACATATTTAATTCTAAATTAAGAAACCAAAGAGCAAAAGCCTAGATGGCTGGGAGAGCCCCATTATTCAACATGAAAACAAATTACTACTTTATTACTTTATAAGTGACATTTACTTTTCTAAGAACAAACATGATTTTTTTCATACAGTGTATTTAAAGGAAGCAGGACTTTACAGGCAATAAATCAACTTTCTAGATATCTACAGAAATTATTCCAACAATTCTTTAGAGATTTTCTTTACAATTAAGTTTTATTTTGCTTTAATAAATAATGCATGATCGAAATATAGTATTTAGGATATATACACTTGAGCAAAAAAAAAAGTAGCTCTACAAAGACAAAAAAATTGACATCTTTAAAAAACAATTTAATTAACAGGTCAGATTTTACAAAATAAACAGAATGCAAACTTCATTTTACTGGGTGGCAAAACCCAACACTCTGCATTACATAAAGCGTCAAGCAGGAAAAGTATTCTGCTGCTCCTACACTAACAAGGGGTCTAGCCTTAACAGTAATACAACAAACAATTGTTAACATTAATATTGTTCAAAACAAATACATAACAAGTCACAATTCATTGAACTCCTTTGTGGCAATTTCAAATGTTTAAACACTTCACCCCAAACACTTATTTTGACTTTTTTAGCCAAACATTTTAGTTAATGCAAATCTAAATTAGAAACTACAGTACATTTTGTAAAGCACATCCAAGATTCAAGAGTTGAATTTGTTAACCCACAAAAATGTAAACTTCTTTAACGTCAAAAGGTGTTACCGTACTTTAAAAAAACTCCAGTTTCAAAGACAAAAACTACAATTCTAGTTTTGTCTTGAGAATTGAAAAGGACAGCAGTGTCAGTGGCGAGACAACAGCGTTGTTCCCATGCATGAAATAAAATCCCAAACACACCATGTACCACAAATGAAGCTGGTAAAATGCTCTTGTCTTGAGGCACAACCAAGGTGCTATTGACCTGTTTTATCAACTGAATAGCCCATTATTCCAGAATAACCTACAACTTTGATAAAATGTGATCTTAAAAATATATTCAGTGGCAGTTCTGTTTTAAACTACGTTTTGGTGGCCAATTGTGTCCATGCCACAAGTGAGAGGTTGTCCCAATTCTCCTTTGAGGAAATTTCTCACTTCAAACAGTGTTTTGCCTACTGAAATGTCCTGTTATGAGTGATAGATCAGCAAATGTCTAGCCACCCCACCCCACTGCAGCTACTTCATGTTAAGTAACACAAGGAAACTCTTGCAAAAATCGCATTATTGTTTAGGTAAATAACAGCCACTGGCATACTTTAACTGTTACTCTTTGTGGACCAAATTAAAAGGCCAGGGGGACAGTATCTGCTGACCCTGAGTGTTGGAGCTGTGAGGAGAACAAGTTTAATTTTTCCCACCGTGCAGCACTGAGGCCAGAAAGTGGTCAGTCATTAGTCAGCAGACAGACAGAATCATTCAGCCAGCTGAGAGCCCGAGCCATCCACAACAAGAATGTGGGTGTAAAGTCAGTGTATTAAAGCAGCATGAACTTTGAAGAAAATTTTTAAAAATGAAAGGGACCAATGCTGACAGGAGTCCAATCTGGCCCCAGGACAGGGGAGAGAGGAGGGCGTGACTATAATTGCAGAGATATTTGGACACCTACCAGTTTGGCATTCACGTCCACTGAGTTTCACGAGCAGCTCAGGGCTGCGTGAGCCTCTGACGAGCTCTGCCATTAACCTTGGTCCATTTCAAGTCCAGATCAAACTCTGGCTACTTCAGCTCAATGAGACTACGGCTATGATTACTCTGGCATCAGATGTTGCACAGTTAAAACTGACTGATGGCAGCGATTATCTATTTAATGCTGAAACTAACCATCAGGACTGATGGCATCCCTGCTGAAAAGGATGATGGGGAATAAAGAAATGCAGCACTAAACAGTCAAGGTGTCAGTTATTTTTGTTCCAACATCAGAGATAAATAACTGAGGAGCCATAAAGAAAACTTGCTTCAGCTAAAGTTTTCATTTATATAATAAAATAATCTGTTTTCTGATTCATCAAAACAAACAACTGAAATCATAGAATAAATTTAATAATTGCATTAGTACAGCGTCGTAACCCAAATATTTGATGAAACTGAGTCCAAGTAGTTAAACAAAAACTGATAATTATTTAGCAGTGCTAATTTAAAAGCTTAATGACAGCCTCTTTTAAATTCAACTTACTAATTTAGGGGATTCTGTTCACTAACAAAAACAAATACATTTTTTAATTCGATTGTAGGTTTTAGGCCAGAGCGGCAGACACTGAATAACTGTTTAACATCTAAACATTTTTTTAAAAAGTCAGTTTTGTGTTTTTTGCCCTGCATCATTTTCATCAAGTGGGCTCTGTTTAACACGCAGACCCTTTTTAGATATCAGGGCTGGTGGATTGTGCAATTTTAATACTGCGCAGTTACAGAATTATTGTCTTAAACCTGAACATCACAGCTGGTATTTTTATGTTTTATTATAAATGTTTATTTGTGAGGCTAAGCCAGTGGAATCCCATGTCGACTTGAGCTGGAAGCACGTCCGTTTCTTCTGAGAAGCAGATGTGTCTGTATTTATTTATAACCTGATGTTCCTGCTTTCTAACGCCGCTGGTTCCTGAGTAACAACAATAACAACCATTTCCCTGCAGAGCCAGCGCACGTTAGCCCTGGCAGTAGATTGGGCGTCAGTGCGTGTCCTCGCATGAGTACAGCGGTCGGTTTGAGGTCTACAGAAGTGGTGGGGATGCTGGTGGAGTACGTCTGAGGAGGAGGGGGGATGGAAAAGTGAGCGGCGTGGTAGCTGGGATGGAGGAAGCGCGTACAAACAGCACGGTAACCTGATCCACTGACGGCAGAATGGGGCAGAGGCGTCTAAGAATAGCAGTGAGGCCTGACACACAGCTCGCAGAGTATGTCGCCCCCAGCAGCAGCAGCAGTCGCAGAAACAGAACGATTACTCTACTACAGCTCCCAGTGCTGCCTGGTGTGAGCATGCACACAAACATGTGGAAAATACATTTTACTTTCCCCTCATCTCCCATGTGGGTGCACTCATGACTGCACGTACAAAAGGAAAAACAAGCTCAGATAGCATCAATAAACTAAGAGCTCTAAAATGATACGAAATGAATTAAATTATAAGTAAAACGGAAAATAAAAATAAAATACGACAACAAGGAGAACACTCAAGGAGGTGCACTTCGTTTGCTGCAGCGATAAACAGCCAATCACGTGACAGTGGTCCTTCTGCTACCAGGATGATGGGGGAGGTCTCACTCAGCTGCACATCCACTCCCAGCCTTCATCGCCCTCCTCCTCCTCTGACTGCGTAATGAGAAGCAGGACAAAGCCAAACGCAAAAGGTCCGATTATCCAGAGAGAGAGAGAGAGAGAGAGAGAGAGTGTGAAGGCTCTGAGAAAAAATGATAACGAGAAAGAAGCCGAACCACATTGAAACTCGTCATGTTTGTACGAATACAAAAAACAGAAACACATGGATTGTTTTTACTTCAAATTAAGCCACGTTTTATGTCAAAAACATGAAAATACCCTACAACCTGTAGTATCCACTTTGCAAAGCAATTTCTCCTTTATTCTTTTTGCAAAAATGAGAAAAACAGACGGATTATCAGTTGCAGTCACTGAACTGTTTGTGACCAGAGAGCCATCTGTCTGCATTTTGACTGACCAATTTATAAGAATCATGGCTTATTTTTGTGTTCATAGCTTACAAAACCATATTCTAGATTGTGCACATTGTTTTACTGCCCACCTACATCCACATTTTAGCCACCTTAGGTAAATATGGACCAGATTTGTAATAAATATTCTTATTTTTTAACAACAGGGTTAGACCTGTAGCAAGTGTAAAAATACAGCATCAGAATTACTAAAAATAACTGAGAAGGGTTTTAGACACAATATTTTGAGAAAAGTTATAGCATAACTTCAGGAGACAAGAGATGACTCTGCAGCTGGGGGAAATTAACCCCCACCCCACCCCACCACCACCACCACCACCACCAACACAAAAGTTTAGAGACAATTTGGAGACTTTCGCTAAAGTGCTGTTTGCAACTGCTCTCCAACAGTCACAGCCCCGTGGCATAAGGACTTCAGTCAGTAATTTCAGGCTCAGTATTTATATAATTTAAAGTAATGCTTGGCAATTTACAAACAAGCATGGCAGCTCAGTGGTTAGCGCTGATGCCTCACAGAAAGAAGGTCCTGGGTTTGATCCCTGGTTCGGATCAGAGGTCTTTCTGTGCAGAGTTATGCATGTTCTCCTTGTGTTTGCAGTTTTTCTTCAGTTTTTTTCTCCCACAGGCAAAAAACATGCATGTTGGGCTGCCATCAGGACCAGGTTTCTCTTGAAAAATAAATCCGTGATCTCACTGGAATTTGCCTGGTTAAAAAAAAGTTAATAAAAAGAAAAAGAACTTCAGGCAAAAGGAATATCTTAATGATTACCCTGAAGAGTTAAAGTTGTCCTACATGTTTGAACATCACATGAGCAAATTCATCTTCACATTCCTAAAAACATTTCTTCTTCTATTTGTGTCCTCAGACCTCAGACTAGTCACGCTCTTGACCAAGTGCAGAGGCGTAACATTTAAAAGAACTGAGGGAGTGCGGCTCTCCTCCTCGTGTCGTTGGCTTGTCTGAACTCGGGGCAGATTTCAACACGGACAAACAAACACCAAAAGACAGTGGACGCCTGGAGGTGCCTGTTCACCTCTAACTACCCCAACTGCAGACAGACAAAACAAGCCTCTTCCAACAAGAGCGTTTAGCCTTAGTTCCCAGCGTTTTATTTCTTTATTTGGAACATTCAGTCATTATCAGGCTGGGGACAATTCTGGGTAGTTTGCATGTTCTCTCCGTGCTTGCGTGGGTTTTCTCTGGGTACTCCGGTTTCCCCCCACAGTCCAAAAACTGACTGTTAGGGACAATTTAGAGTTACCAATTAGCCTAGGTGTGAATGAGAGAGTGAATGATTATTTGTCTCTATGTGTCCCTGTGATGGACTTGCAACCTGTGCAGGGTGTACCTGGCCCCTCGCACTGTGACTGCTGGAAATGGGCACCAGTGACCCCTGTGACCCTGAAAGGAAGAAGTGGGTTAAGACGATGGATGGATTCCATCACTGTCAATGGTCCTACTGCTTGTGCCATTTACTAAATGTAAAAGTATCAGTGACAAGTCTCACCTTGTAAAGCTTTATTTTAATGAATGATTTCACTGTCTCAAAGCCAAATTTTGTGGAGAAATAGTTCTAAGCTTTAAGTTTATTTTTTTTGGTATGCAAGTTCAGCCTTATCTATCACTTAAACGCATTCATAAAATAACAAAGTTTAAGTCACATGGGAGAGGTTCAGCATACGGCCTACACACAAATAATAAAAAAGCCTCATAAATTTATCTTATGTTTGTATGTGAGATGCACAGAAACAGAAATGGTCAAATTCATCATCAGGATCCTAAGTTGCTGAAACATGCCCATTTTGCTGGTCCCAAAGTATGAAAACCTTAAGATCCTGCCGACGCAACACTGAATGTAGGTTAAAGATGGAAGGGCCAAACAGAGGACAGGAACAATGGAGCTTTTACAGCCGATTATAAGTTACAAGAAGAAGAGGGGACCAGGGAGGGATTAGAGTAGGG